>JBCEWC010011049.1:0-17065 GCA_038996855.1 Solanum aculeatissimum
TATAAGAACATACATAACTTGATCAAAATAAAACCATTAAACTTTCATGAAATTCCAACTCAAAACAACATTAAATCACCTAAAATCTACAGTACATAATCCCAATCAATTATTTACTTGAAAATCTAAAGAACTCAACCTTAATTGAAAACTTAAAAATCAAATTAAAAGAGGAGGGTTCTTGGGTCTTCAAGGATGAAAGGGGATCCTTGAATCAAACCCCACATACCTTATAATCACCAAGGGAATTGAAGAATCAAGTAAGCAAGGTTGTCTTCTCCAATTTTCTTCAAGCTTTCATCAATGGAGGTCAAGAGGATTTGAGAAATTTCAAAGTTTAGATAGGAGGCTTAAAATGGATGAAAAAGGGTTAGGGTTAGGTTAAGGGGGTTTAGGGGACCTTCGGATGCCTAAAAGGGGCGTAGGGATGAATTAAATCACGAAAATACCCATTAATGAATTGGACATTTAACTGCCACACAGTGTCAAATGGAACAACTATCGTGGCCATCAAAGTGCACACTGGCCATTCAAATTGCCGTGAGACAACACTTAGCCAATTTTCAACGCGAACTCTCGGAGGACTTTCTGAAATACTTCAGGAAATAGATTCATGGGCCGTGTGGCTTCACACGGACCGTGTACTAGTCCGTGAAGCCACAATTGTACCAAAAACCAATCCCAAACCAAGGTCAGCCCACTGCCTCCCCAAACGGACCCCCAAATGGACCGTTTGAGGTCTCACGGACCGTGGGGTGGTCCGTGAGCCCTCACTTGGTCTATGTTGGGTCCAGGCCACCCTGAACCCACTGGACCATGGAACGGACCACCGCATGGACTGTGGACCCTCACACAGTCCGTGGTACTCTCCTTGGTCCATTTTTAGGGCCTATCTTCAATGTCTTTCAAATTTCAGACAGTCTCACTATTTTGGCCATAACTTCCTCATACAAACTTCGAATTTACTGAAAATAGTTGAGTTGTGAAGATAATTCAAATAGATTCAATTTTATATGTAGTAGCCCACACGGTTCAACCCGCATCAAAAGTTATACTACCTCAAAGCTCACTATCTAAACGACCTCTCTAGGCCACCAAATGATCCATTTTGCGTTCGGCTACTTAAACTCAAACTGTGGCTACCAAAATTCAACCATGACTAGTATAACATCATACAAGACCAACCATAAGAGGTTTTCAAAAAATTTTGGGTCGTTACATCAAGACAATTCATCTTGATAATATTGATAAATATTCAAGTTGACTGACATTAAATACCTCAAATAAATGGTCAATCATTGCTTATGATAATAAAGACAAGATCTGAAATATGATAAATTGCATTTAAATATATGCATCGGAACAATACATTATGATCAAATTTCCTCCAATTGATTTATAGTCAAGGACCATATAATTTCCATCTAATAATTTTGATATGCAGTATATAATTAATAAATATACCATGATGTATAAAATATGGATTCTCCAAGGTAGATTTGAAGATATGTTAATTTGTCTAACATAAGGGGGAGATAATAAAAAACTAAGAGTTGAAATGCTCTTATTAAATATCCCTGAAGGACAGAGTCTATGACATGCATGAAATATGCAATTAATCCCAAATAAGATAATTCTTGAAAGGAAAGGACCATATGATCATAATTAAGAGGCAATGTGCTCTTGAAGAGCTTATGACATAACACTTCATGAAACCTCATGAGAGGGGTAGCTACCTAAAAATAATGAAGTGATAAGATCTCAATAAGTTATGTCGCATTACAAACCAACAAAAAAAATATTTTGTCAATGACAACTTTGATACAATATAGCACAATATTATAAAAGATTATGAGGATCTAAATTCTCCAATATATTAAAGCATGCTCTAATTATCAAGTAGAATGATGCATCTTGGTAAGCGTAAAGCTTATTTGACTTGCAATCTAGACACTAAAAAATATCATGCATTTAATATTGAATGTTGTCACTGGACAAAATTGATGTGAAAGTATTTGAAGGATTTAAAATGCATGAAGCATATTCATTAATCTTCATATTGATTAAAATTAATCAAGAATCTTTCATATTTGTATGCAAGTTGATAACTTGAATTGAAACTCTTGAAGAGTTTTCAAAAGGCAATAGATTGTTTGCTTAAAGAAGTTGCAGTGAGTAACTTGCAAAAACTCTTTGATCCTAAATGGAGGATTCATAAAAAGAGATAGAACAAAGCACACTTCACCAAAATTTTTCTACACAAGAATGGTGATATAAATGTGCAACAAATTCATTCGAGTGACAATGTGACTGATTTGTTTACCAAATCTCTACCAATTGCAACTTTCAAAAAGATGACACACAATATTGGGATGTGAAGATTCAAGTCTTTGGATTGATGTTCTAATCAGGGGGAGTTGATACGCGATGTACTCGTTTTTCCTCACAAGGTTTTGTCCTATTGGGTTTTTCTAGTCAGGTTTTTAATGAGACATCCAAAATGCATATTATTAAATTTGTGTACTCTTTTTCCTTCACTAGAATTTTTTCTCACTGAGTTTTATCTAGTAAGGTTTTAACGAGGCACATAATCTAGCAAATAGATATTCAAGGGGGAGTGTTATAAACATATTTAATTTGTAGTGAATGTCTATTATGTGAATTCCTTTAAGAGTTAGGAATTCTACTTTGAGACCAAGTCAGTTTCTTACTTAGAGACAAAGTCAACATTTTCCCTATAAATATAAGAATTTTCTTTATTATAAAATACAACTGAATATTATTCAAGAGTAATAAGAAATATTCTCTCTACTTTCTTGTTCTTTTACGTTATACTTTCATAACACAACAAATAATGTAGCCTTATCAGATTTATAAACTTTTCATTTTTTGTTAAGTTATTTAGGCTATAAAATGATATAAATATCGGTGGGGGCTTTTGTTAATAACAGAATGGTCAATGGATTTGGAAGAGTAATAAGAGATTTCAATGGAAATTGGATGGTTGGTTTCATTGGAGAAGTGTAGTGTTCCATAGCAGCAGAAGCTGAAATATTGGCTCTATTAAGAGGCCTCCAACTAGCTTTTGCAAGAAATATAAGTCAACTAAACATTAAGACTGATGCAAAGAATGTTCTTAACCAACTAAATAACAGTTTCTCTAATTGTTCTTCTATATTTATGAAATGCAGATACCTTCTGGATCAGATGTTTAACCCATTAATAAATCATGTGTACAAGAAGCAAAATGTAGTTGTTGATCAACTAGCACATTTTGGTACAGAACTGACAGGTCAGGGCATTCAAATTTTTGAGAAGGCTCCTTTATTTGTCAAAAAACTCATGACAACAGATCAAGAAGGCGTACAAACAAAAATCATAAACACCAGCTGCAATGACAACTTATGGTGCATTGTCATCTTCTTTTTGTAATCGTAACAATTGTAAAGTTTTCTCACCAGTTGGTAGTAACATTAGTCAACCATATAGCACTAATAATAGGATATATAATTTTGCAATTAATTTGTATAATGTTGACAACTCTTTTGGCTCCCATATACCCACTACTTAAATTAATATAAGTTGTTTATATTTTGTACCAAAAAGAAAAATGTTGGGCTTGACTATATAATTTTTTGGGATAAATACAGTAGATAGTCATTCAGCCAAAATAATTATAAAAAAATGGTCATTCATTGTATAGACATGTATAGTCAGTGTACATTTCAAGAATAGTTAGGTTATATTCAATTTTTGAATGTATCATAATATATATATTTAGTGTATAGCTTATGTATAAGTAATATGTATTGTATAGTTAGTGTATACTTTCTATGAATTTTGGTAAGTTATAGTATATATTCATAGAATATTTTCTATGATTTTTGATATTTTTATGTAAATAATACATGACTATAGTTATTGTAAATTAATTAGTTTATTGTATATATTTGAAATTATCCCAATTTTTTCTGCTAAAATAATTTGGCCCAAGGAAAGTTTACAGGTGATATGTGAGAAAACAATAGGGTAATTTCATGCATGGTCTATTTGAAAATAGAGGAATTTTTTTATAAATGGTAACACTTTGACGTTTCATTATCAAGTATAGCATTAATGTTGCTAATTATCAAACTAGTAAGTAATAATAATTTTGTAATTTTATTGTATTAGTTGTCATGATCTTGAACAGACCATGAGAGGCACCCACACCAACCCTCTAGTGGGAGAGTAAATACTACAACTCAACTAATCAATCTAGCACTATTCAAGCACTTAAAGATTACGGAGGCAAAATTAGACAGAAAAGAAGTTGAGTTTCCATAATCTTAAACTGTAATGACCTTGAAGGTCATTTTTGGTATTTTCAATTAAATTTTCATTTTGTCCTTCCTGAAAGTTACTTTGAGTCATTTTGGATGAGTTAAAAAGTTTGATTTCGAAAACCTTGTGAAAAGTTGAGATTTTGCTAAAGAAAGAGTTTCTAAAAGCTTAAAGCGTGAAATTTGAGTTTTGAGGTCTTCTTGAATTTCAGATGTCAGAATACAATTCTGTTGATTTTGCCAGCTTCAAAATGCAGAATTTGGTCTAGAAAAATTTACAGAACTAAATTTAAAGTTGAAACAAAGATTTTGGATCTAAAGTTGTGATTTTTAGTTGAATTTGGATCATAGTTTGACTTTGGTCAACATTCAGAGTTCGAAAGCTCAAATCAAAGTTTCGACAATTTCAGTTGTTCTAGATAGTGAAACTAACGCTAAAAATGGTCTCGTTATAATTTTTAGAATTTTCGAGGTTATTTTAGGTATTTGAGTTTTTAACTACTTTTAATGAATTTTGTCGGATTTCGGGTCGAGGAGGCCTCAACATCAAATTATAATAGTTCCATGGAGTCCAAAACGTCATTTTTGATAGAGTTACATGTTTGGTTTATGTGTATTAGGTTCCGAACGAACCCCGGAGATCCGTTTCGAGCCTTAAAACTAGTTGTTTTGTTGAGCTGGTGCAACCTCTTTTGTGCTCCGTGTTCGCGGGATAGGGACCCGCTTTCACAGAGGCTTGGTAATTTGACCCCTGCATACGCGGATCTCCTATACGCATTCGCAGAGTTCTGAAATATGGGACCTTCGCGTTCGCGAATCTCTATCTGCATCCACGGAGGGTTAAATACCTAAAACTGTTGTAATGTTTTTAAGTGTCGGGTTTCACCATTATCACCATTTTTAATGTTCCAAGTTCAATTTTAGAGGGATTTTTTCAAAGATTTTCAAGACAAGATCAATGGGTAATGTGTTTCTAGCCTAAATCTTCAATTCCCATCAATTGATTTGTGAATTTAACTTGAAATTGGAGATTTTTATTTTGATAAATTGAGATTTTTTTGGATATTCAATTTTGATTGAAAAATGGTGATTATGAGTCCATTTTAACTTCATTTTCAAAATAATTTTTGCTATTAGAATCCTTATTACTTGGGGAACATTTTTATGTAATAATTTTCAAATTTCAGGAAACTTTTTTGGTATGAGATTTTTGACCATTTTGTCTTTTTCACCTTAATTTTTTAATTTTAGTGTCATTTGCTTCATATTGAGATTGTGAATCCATATTTGACTAGATTGTGACATTTCAGGTGCGAATTTGAGGGGAAAGGCTCCAATATTTGCTTGATTTGACTATTATTTGAGGCAAGTGGATTCCTAAATCTTGTTAAGCTTACTTGAACACTATATTTCCTTTATTTGTGACTTAAAATAATTGGGTAGTTGTTGTTGGCTAAGTTGAACTTGATGAATTGTGAGAATTTGGTTTATTTGTGAATTCCCTTATGATGAGAATGTGAATATTATAGATTGTTATGTATTGACTTGTGATTTAAAATTGAGAATCCCCTTGTGATATATGAATGTGAATTTGTGGATCATGCTATGTTTATTTGTGGGGAATATTGAAGATATTGTTGTTGAGTTTCACTTGTGGGTTAGAAAATTGACTATACGCTTGGAACATACCATAATCATACCTTGTATGTTGTGATATTGAATTGAATTGATATATATATTTGTTGTATTGTGGACTTTTTGCATGCACTCCTCATTATTACATCATATGTTTATGTTCTTGATGTGCATTCTTGACTGGATTCCATTGATAAAATACTAATGAGAAATAGTGGATGAGTTACATGAGCCATGGCATGTAATACAAATGAAAAATAGGGGACGGGCCACACGAGTCATGGCATATAACACTGATATGAGAAATAGGGGACGAGTCACTCGAGCTGTGGCATGTGACATTGATTATATTAGGGATGACCTCATACTCTGGGGAAGGTATATAGACAAATATATCCCCTATTAGTTTCGTACTGATTATATCAACGGATGTGTATCGTAGAATAAACATGTATCACGATTACTTAACATTGCATTACATTATTTCATTTCATATTATCTCACTGCATATAATGTCATTCCACCTTATGATTGTAACTTGATTCGATTATTGAAATTGAATTATGAGATTATTATGTCGAGACTATAATTATTGAATATTTGAAATTATATGAGGATATCTATTGTATAAGCGAGTTGTATACTAAGATATTATTGTATATTTGATTTATATCCTATGGGAACTGTTGAGAGTAATTGATGTTTAGTTTTTATGTGTATATTTTTGTTATTGTATTGGGACTTTTCTGAGTGCAGGTGTGTAGTTCGGTGGTATGTGATTGGTGTGAAAGGAGTATTTTGTTATGTATGCTTTACTTGAGTTTAAATCTTCTTCCTGAGTACCTGTTGTATGGTGCTCACCCCTTGCTACATGTTTTATAGTTTGTGAGTCAGTTCCATCTTGTTAGATTCTTCCAGTGTCAAGATTGAGCTTTGGGATTACTTGAGAGGTAGTTACTTATTTCTTCGATAGACCCTAAAAAATTCATTATTTATTATGTTCTATTTGAGGATTAAATATTTGAAGTTTGTACATATGACATCGGTCATGAGATGGTTTATAGACTTGATATTTTAGTATTTGTACTATATTTTAGACTTTATTTTTTCCGTTTTTAGTATTAAGTGTTGAATTGAGAAGGTTTAGGCTTACTTGCCTTGGTGGGTTAGTCAAGTGTCATTATGCCCATTTTTGGTTCATGACTATATGCTATCAGAGCCCTAGGTTCATAGGTCTCACATGTGTACAAATCCAATCGAGTAGAGTCTTAAAGATCAGTGTAGAGACGTCTGCTACTTATCTTTGAGAGGCTATGTAGACTGTTAGAAAATTTTCTTATGTTCTTTCAATTCCAATTGGGCGTGGTTATTATGGGGTTGCTGAGTATTGTGTATTCTTTTGACTGATTGCCAGGACCATATCTCTATCTACAGGTACAGTTGAGGAGCCAACTCATGAGACTATTATCGAGGCCCCAACTAGGGGTAGAGGTAGAGGTAGAGGTAGGGGCCAAGGATGTGCCCATGGTTTAGCTCCTACGATAGTTTATGATAAAGATGTCTCACTTGAGCCTCCGATAGATCCTAGGCATCACTAGGATCCTTCAGAGGCAGAGGATCCTTCAGAGGCAGAGGATCCTATTACTCTTTATTGGCACCCAATTTTGGCGTGGTTTTTAAAAAATATATGTTTTTGTGTTATTTTAAAAAAATAGTTTAAAATACCTTTAGGCAATTTTAGATTAATTTTTTGATAATTACTTTTATTTTTTAAATATTAGAATTTTTGGTTAGTTTAATTTTAAATTTTTACGCAGTGTAATAATTCATTTTTTTTGTCCAGATATAACTATACACAAATATGCAAATGACTCATAATTTGGGCATGTAATTTTAGGTCCATTAGATTTTGAAGTGTATATAATCTCTACATTGTTACCATAATTGTATATAGTAGAATTTTTATTTTTAGAAAATCCTAAAACTTGTTTTTCCTCTTTCTCCTCAACTTTCCTTCTAGCAGCCCCTGCTGACCACCACTAAACCACTAGTTAACCAATAAAAAACCTCCTTCGTTTTCCATAATTTTTGGCCAGCCACCAGTAGCTCACCCAAAATAGCCACCAAAACTAACAACAACAACCACCATGACCCTTGACCATCAACTCCTTGCCCCATCTCCTTTCCTCACCTTTTTCATCCAACAAAACCACCAAACGACCTGAAAATGCTGCAAAACTCCACCATCAACAACCCCACCAAAGACACGCTGGAAAATGCACCATACAATACCTAATAACTAGCCTAAAACCCCTCTACCCAACTTCTCAAAACAACAACCATCGACCTCCAAAATGCCACCAAACCTCACCCAAACTCAACCGAAAACACCACCAACAAACAACCAAAATCGACCCCAAACAACCCCATTTTAGCCATAGAAACAACCCTAGAGCAATCTCCAAAATGTTGCAAAAAACCATCGGAAAACCCCCTGTTTCAACACTAAAAATGCAACCCTAACACCACCCATCTCAACTCAAAATCAGCCCACCATTTCATCCCCTTCCACCACCATTTCCGTCCTTCACCCAGCAACCTAAAAATACCTAAAACCCACCCAAAATCCGATCAAAACTTCCACCAAATCAACTCCAGAATCTGACCCCATTTTAGCCCCCAAAATACCACTAAAATCACTTCCAAACGCCACCCATGGCAGCCCAAAAACGTCGCAGCCACAGACCCCCATTTCAGATGCCTCCAGCCCCACCGGAAAGCAACCAAAATTCCTCAACGTCAACGTCAACATCAACTTCAACAAACCTCACTCATTTGCAGCAATTTCTGATAGAAATTTTGAGTTTTTTTCTAGTTTCTTGTTGATTCTATTCATTGTTAATGTTGAATCTTATGTCCCTGCTCGAATATTTTTGGTCATGCGGATATTTTGTTCAAAATTTTGCTCTGTTTAAGTTTACGTTGCTTTAGTTCTTGATTGGTTTTTGTCACTGTGATTTTTAATTATTTAAGTCTTCTCACTAAATTAATGGTGTCGTATATTGGACTATTTACTTTATATGTTAGTATTTGTTTGCTTAATATTTTAGGTTGGTAGTTAATCATCACTACTTCACTATTAGGTTCTTTATGTTGAACTATTCCTATATTATCATTATTATTTTTTTTACATTATGTTTCTTTTTTTTTTATTCAGTAGTTTGATTTCATAATTTTACTTGTTGATACATTGTGTATTAAA
Organism: Solanum aculeatissimum; assembly: GCA_038996855.1. Classification (NCBI taxonomy): domain Eukaryota; kingdom Viridiplantae; phylum Streptophyta; class Magnoliopsida; order Solanales; family Solanaceae; genus Solanum; species Solanum aculeatissimum. Next base: position 9,220 of record JBCEWC010011049.1, read on the forward strand.
ACGTTGGCCAATGAAAAATCTATGCGTCAAATTTCGAGGCCTCCCCATAAAATAAAGACAGAAAAAGTTAGTTTATATTCATATTTGTCATATGTTAAAATTCAAAAATGTTAGTTTAAGTTATATATATTATTTCTTAAAACTGGCCAATGAAAATTTTATCCATTAGATTTCGAGGCATCCCCATTTAGAAAAGGCAAAAAAAAAATAGTTTAGATTAATTCATTCTTTATTTATTCATTATTGTGTATATTATTGGTGTTAGATAAATTTTAGCTCGTTTCTCATATTATTATTTATTTTATTCTTTGTGTATATTTCATGGTTATTATACTTGTATTATATTATTTATCTCCTCCTCAATTTGAAAAAATGAGTTCTGTCGGGACCCAGAGTTATGGATTCTGAAGGGTGCTAATATCTTCTTTTCGGAATGACTTGAACCCTTACTTAAAAAATTTTAGTTCGTAGTCTATTTTTGTAAATAATTAATCGGTTTCCTAATTATCCTTAAAATTAGGTGGCGACTATAAATTAAATTATTTTCCCTTTAATTCTTTTTTTTAATTCTAAATATTTTTTACGAGTTGTCACGATGTTGCGCCTTCGGAATGTCAACACTTTTCAAGGTACACTTCAGAAGATGATGGGCATGCTAGAGACCATTGCCCGAGGTATACCATAGGTACCAGTTAGGGGTGAGGTTTCCCCTCTTCAAGTGCTGGAGCAACCCCAAGATTTTGATGAGTATGTAGCAGATCATTCAGCTCCGATGGGCCAACCACCTTATATGCCTCAACATGTGTCCATTGATACGCCAACTCAGATGGTTCCTCTAGCTCATGTTGTTCATGAGCCGATACTGGTAGCAGATGATCAACAAAGATATGAGTAGTTCTAGAAGATGAAACCACCCCAGTTCCAGGGTAGTAAGGGAGAAGATTCTTATGAGTTCCTTACATTGAGTTATGAGATGTTTGAGGCCTTGGGCCTAGTGGATTCATGTGGAGTTAGATTTGTTATATTACAATTGAGAGGATTGGCTCCGGAGTGGTGGTGGTCCTATATGCGCTCCAGGCCAACAGGGTCCCCACCAGTTGAGTGGGAGGTATTTTTAAAGGATTTTTAGTTCTTGGAGTGTTACAGAGGAGAGCAGGTCCAGATTTAAGACTTTGACCCAAGGTGGCATGGCAGTAGTCGAGTATGAGGCTAGATTGTACTAGTTGTCTTGAAAAACCTTGTAATTGATACCTACAGAGGCAGAGAGGGTTCACTGGTTTGTGAAGGGATTGAGATTCTCCGTTCGCTCTTATATGTCAGGTTTTCACGAGAGGGTGCATATTTCCAAACTATAGTGGGTACTGCTAAGGAGGCAGAGTGGCTATTGAGAGAGGAGTTTAGGGACCCCAAAAGGATCCGATCTTTTCATCACTACACAGGTACCCTCATCAGGGGGTAGAGGCTTCCACAGGGAAGGTGGTACTTTGCAGTACTGGAGTACAATTCTTGCTTCATTGATAATTTTGGAGGATGGCCAGGGCCTTCGTGGTTCATATAGTCATGGACATAGATCATCTAACTTACAACAGAGGTTTGCTGGCCAAGGTGGTTATAGTATTCACCCTCTATCTTCTCAGTTCTCTCTTCACCTGAGGTCATGTTATGTGTGTGGTTCTCCAGACCATATGCTTAGATATTGCCCTCATCAGACTCGTAGGGGGCCATATCGCTCTTATTTAGTGACACTGATCAGCCACCAGGCTCTCCATACTAGAGATAAAACCCTCAAACTAGGGGTGGTGGTAGGGGACAACCAGGTAGAGGTGGGTTTACTCTGGGTAGGGATGCAGGTGATGCAGCAAGATAGTAGAGAGGTAAAGGTCCTGCTCAGGCAGCTAGTGATAGAGGCAGTCATTTCTATGCTCTTCCTGGAAGGCCCAAGGTTGAGGCATTATATATTGTTATTACAGGTATTGTACTAGTCTGTCATAGGCCTGCATCGGTATTATTTGATCCAAGATCCATACATTCTTATGTATCTGTATATTTCTCTGCTGAGTTTGATTTATTATGTGAGCGTATGCCTGTGCCTGTGCATATGTCTACCCCAGTAAGTGATCCTTTAGTGGTGGATCGGGTTTACCGATCCTTTCTTTTCTCTTTGGATATTATGATACTTTGATTGACATGATTATTCTTGATATGGTTGACTTTGACGTTATATTGGGGATGGATTGACTTTCTCCTCATTAGGCTATTCTTGATTATTATGCTAAAACTGTGACATTAGCTATTCTGGGTAGATTGAGTATTGTATGGTGGGGTTTGAGTGGTTCCTACCCCAACAAAGTCATTTCTTATATTTGGGTATAAAAACTAGTGGATTGGGGTTGTCTTGCTTATTTGACATTCATTCGTGATACTAGTGTTGTGCCACCACCAATGAAGTTTATTCCTATTGTTCAGAAGTTTGTTGATGTTTTCCTACAGATCTTCCTGGAGTTCCTCCTAACAAGGATATCGACTTTTCCATTGATCTTGAGTTGGGCAGTAAGTCCATTTCTATTCCTCCTTATCGTATGGCTCCAATTGAGTTGAAGGATCAACTCCAAAATCGGTTGAGTAAGGGGTTTATTCTCTCTAGTATTTCACTATGGGGTGCCCCTATCTTGTTCATGAAGAAGAAGGATGGTTTTATGAGAATGTATATTGATTATTGAAAGCAAAAAAAAGTGACGGTCAAGAATAAGTATCCCCTTCCTAGGATTGATGATCTATTTGACCAGCTTTAAGGTGAATTCATGTTTTTTAAGATTGATTTGAGATCCAGGTATCATCATGTCACGACCCAGACCTACGGTCTAGCCGTGACATGATGAATGTGACACTCGAACGCATCCCATTCAAGACTCATGTTCATATCATAAGCATTCATAAGGTAAAATAAACATACATAATGGAATAAGCAAGAAGAAATGCATAAAACTAGGAGTATCATAGTTCTCTTAGGGGAATATACATAAGTCCATAGTGTCTAAAACATGCCTCTACGTCATAAGATCTTGGCGGGTCTAGAACATAGCTTACTAGCTCACCCTCAAGATATACATCAAAAGAAAATGATAAAGTCTCAATATATAGAACATCATAAAGGGGGTTTTTCCGAAGCATGGGAACTCACCAACAATCTTTAATCTTAACTCCCAAGCTAGCCACGGAATGAAATAATACCTCGTCGTCCGTCGTTACATAGTTAGATCATGTAGGCAAAGAAAGTATGTGTTAGTAGGTGAAATGTACTATGTATGTAGGTATGCCATTTTGGCCTACGTTGAGGTGCACAATATCCATCCCCATAACCAGGGCCACTTTTGGTACCTACCCTCAACTAAGGCTTTTTGCCTTAGTCAAGGTGCACAATGCTCAAGGAAGGACCAGGGCCAATTTTAGGACTTATTATTTATCAAGGCAAGGTTACTTAGATATTTACAAAGAAAGAGGTCTATGTCAGGCTCAAACACAAGGATCAAGGGATATATAACACATTTGATCGGTTATTTAGGCTAAGTGGACTATTAAGAATAATGGCCAAAGATCCTTTCCTAACCAACTCATCTATGGTCTAAGTCACAGTAACAGGGCAAGTTCTGAATTGAAATACAATATATAAATCATGTAATTGAAGCTCACTCAAACATGGCACTACATATATGTCAACAAGACTATCAGATCATGTTTTTATCACAATTTAACTTAACTTATCAGAACAAGCACTGTCAAACAATTAATCATGCATGGTTGCTATCAAGACTAACCAATCAAAATTTTTGGTGGGTATCATTTTATCAACAAAAACAAATATATGCCATTGGAATCAGTATTATATGCTACTAATACTACCTAAACATCCTAAATATGTCAATTCAATAGAAAGTAAATATCCGTAGGGAAAAAAACACAGGTAAGAAAACCTTTTGAAATAAAAAATTGGGATAGTTATAGGCCAAGGTTACGCAGACTTCACTGAGGCCTATAACTACCCACACCCCATCAAAAAAATGTGCATTGTCCCCAATGCACACAGAATAACAAAATAAAGAACAGGGGTCAAAAAGAAACATACTGGGGCGCTTAAGCACCTCTTTCAATCTTGGGTTGCCCCCCAAGTAGCATCTGATTAAATGTCGTGGCGCGACTTGGACCATCTGATTACTCATACTTCATCAATGGCCTAGACCTCCATCTTTAGCTCATCTGGCCGCTTTATTGATTGACATATATTGAAGACAACCTTTTCATCATTCAATCTAAACTAAAGTTGGTTTGATTCCATGTCCACCAGGGCTCTCCTAGTGGCTACAAAGGTCAACCTAGCAATCTAGGATCACAAAGTTTTTGAAAAATATAAATTTGTCAATTTTGATGAGGATGTCATATAGTATCCCCATACGTTTCTTCACTGTGTGGTCAACCATCAATAGCCTCATGCTCGTCAGGGTAGGTTGCCGATTAAGTTTCTTGAAGATCACAAGGGGCATCAAATTTATGTTGGCACCGAGATCACACAATGCCCTTGCGAACTCAACATCACCTATGGTGCAGGGAATGGTGAATGCTCCAGGGTCTTCTCATTTCTACACTAAGGACCTAGTAAAAATCGCACTGCAATATTGAAGCTCTTGTTAGAGCTTTTGACTCATAGTATGTTTTTTGATAACCAGATCCTTCATAAACATCGCGTACCCGGGCATCTTCTCAATTGCTTCAATCAATAGGATATTTTTCGAGAGTTATTTCAACATGGAGAGAAAGTGTTTGAACTTACATTTCTTCTCCTTTTTCTGCAGTCTTTGAGGGAAGAAAAGAGGAGGTCGAGGAATGGGTCTCAACTATTTCGGCGTTGCGTCGCTTTTCTTGTTCTCTATACAAACTTCTCCAGTCTTAGTCTGCTTTCCCTCAATGATTTCCTCACGAACATCACCATCATCTACTGGCATCATAGGATCAATGGTCTGCTTTGCACTATGCACCATGACTGCTATACATTGCCCCTCGTGTTTAAGATTTTGAACTGTATTGCTGAGCAATGTACCTTTCTAGTTGATTCAGTTGAGTTGATATCCGATCGAACAGCTGCTCAAGCTGCTTGATAGACACAGAATGAGACTCAATATTTTGATTAATGCTAGAGATGTAAGACTTTATCCCCCTTTGTATCTCTTCTTGAGCGTCAGCCTTTTTCAATTGACGATCAAACATCTCCTCCACGCGAGATGTGCCTGTACCAAAATCTCAATTGTGTAACAGAACATAGTGACCATTCCTAAAACCAACTCTACGGCCCCAATCAACATCTCTCTCTTGGCCCTTATTCCTGTCATAGTAGCCTTCTTTGTTGTTGTCTCTAAAGGTGTCATCTCTCCCAAAGTTTCGACCTTGGTTCCTTTGACCTTGGCACCGAAAGTCCTTATTGGATCCTTGGGCATTGGTCTGGAAACTCGTCATCTAATCAACAACAAAACAAGTGTCCTCCTCATAATAGGGTTCCTCGTACATGGGTGGTCGTGGAGGCTGATGAGCTACTAGATTTACTCGTTCCAGATTTTGCTTTATCAACAGCTCCACGTTAGTATTAGTCCACGTAAATTCTTGCATCACTTTCTCACTTGCCTGTGTCTGCATAGTACTAGTATAGATTGAGAATGAGCTCTTTGTGGAAGACTTTTCCTTCGTTGCCCATGCACAGTTTGTTTTGACCACTCTTTCAAGCCTCTTTGCAACCTCTTGGAATGGATGATCTATCAATAAGCCTCCTATAATAGTATCAATGACTGCTTGGCCATTCTCATCCAAGGCTTTATAGAAGATCTCCACTAGGAGTTTGTCAACAATCTTATGGTCAGAGACACATCTCAAACACTTAGTAAACCTCTCCCTTATGGCATCGATTGAATTACTAAGTATTTGCTCAAAGTTGTTAATCTCACACTTCAACTTCAGCTTTTTTGAGATCGAGAAGAACCTTTCCAAAAAGGCCTTCTGCAATTCCGCCCAATTGGTGATCGAACTCTGTGGGAGCTCAGATAACCATAACATTGCATTGCCCATGAGAGAAAGTGGGAAAACACGGAGCCCAATGATATCCATGGCAGGTTTTGGTTTACCATCACACTTTTACAGACAAAACAAAGTTGTGTAGATAGTTATGTGGATCCTCTAATGGTAGGCCCGCAAACAACTCACGATTTTACAACATCTATTACAGCTCACTCAACACAACAAACTTAGTGTCATCCGGCAGTGGAGGTAACATAATAGCTCCCGTGACATCCATTGCCATAGGGTCAACCCAATATTGGTTCCATTGATTTGTTGTAGCTTGCAAACCCTGTGGCGGTGGATTTAATGGAAGTGGGTTGTCATTGTTCGGATTGAGTGTTGCATTCATCGCATCATCAGTTGCATTGTTCATATTATTCTGGGCCATCCTCCTTAGTATTTTTTGGATATTAGGTTAAATGGAGTAAAGGGATTACCTCGGCTCCGAGTGTACTGCATACACTACACCTACACATTGAAACAAAGAAAAAACAACAAGAAAGGTAAAATTAGGGAAATAAGAATTAATCCCTAAATTATTTGAACTAAACCAGTCTAGCCGTATTTCCTGACAACGGTGCTGAAATACTTGTTGTCGCTCAAGCGACACATCTTTTTTTAAAGTAAAGTGATCGCTGTCAAGTAAATAACCTAACCAAGATTAGAATCGGTCCCTTAGGGAATATGGTAGAATCCAGAATAGTTCAATTGTAAAGTGGGGTGATTAACCTACTTATCTCCCCAGGAAAGGGGGGTTTTGTGAATTGAAACTAACAAAAACTAAACTAATGCAAGTGATATGTAACCAGTAGAAGAGCTAACTAGGGTGATGTATTCCCATGATTCCCTAACTCAGTATTGTCGGATAATTGTAATCTTTTCCAGTGTGTAGATGTAGAATAGTAAGTTAAGTTTACCTAAACCTTTGATCCAACATATAGGTAAATTTCATTATGGAACTTGATTCGTCCCCGCAATGTGACATTACTAAGCCTTACCTTTTTATCCCAGTACAACCTCTCCTTGATCCATTTTGGTTGATTAGACGAGAACAACTCAATCGAATCTTGTTAATTATCCTCTTTTCCTATTCATTACCTCCTTGATCCGACAAGTAACACTAGGTGGGTTCTAACGTAGTCCTTCCATTAAAAATTAGTTAAAGTCACTACAAGAAAAAAGACTTTTAATGACCATTTCTTAACGAAGAGAAATGAATCCGATCGTTATAAATACACTTATAGTGACCAAAAGTTTTTCTGATCGTTATAAATACACTTATAGTAACCAAATTGTTTTTCCAGTCGTTATAAATATACTTATAGTGACCAAGGTTTTTTTCGATCGTTATAAATACATTTATAGTGACCAAATTTTTTTCTAGTTGTTATAAATACACTTATAGTTACCAAATTTTTTTCCAGTCGTTAAAAACAAATTTTAATCCAACATTAACGAGGGAATAAATTTGATGATTAAAAAGCATAACATCTCATCGTTAAAATATATTAGTTAGTGTAAAAATATGTTTTAATTAATATGAGTTCAAAGAGATCAGACCAAATCATGTTATAAGTATAACAAGTGACGTTTTGTTAGTCATTCCATCATTCAGATAAGAATCCTCCATCTTTTTATAATTTTGCTTATTTCATAAAAAAAGATTAATAAAAAAGAAAAAAAATATTAATGTATTATTTTCTAATAACTCTATCCATCATTCTTATTATAGTCAATTATATAAAAT
>JBCEWC010011050.1:0-17064 GCA_038996855.1 Solanum aculeatissimum
ACAAAATTCAATTACTGAAACATACATTTCTTCCAGTCTGGTAATTCTGTTAAGAGTACTTACATGCATTTATTCATATTAGAATATAAATTCATCAATATATTCCTACTGTTAGAGATTATATTATCTTGTTTAGTTTTACATACTTCTTGCTAGATTGAAAATACGCTATCTCATTATCATAGTTTTTTATTGACAAAATTTAAATGATAAAATCAATATTTTTTTCAAATTGTAAAATACTGATTAGTGGATAAACGTGCAACGCACGTTCCTATAAACTAGTATGAATATATATACATCTCTATTACATAGTTATACAACTTAATCATATACATGTTACACGTTTATACAAATTTGATATATTACATATACATGCGACTATTTTTGTTGGGATAGTTTCAAATCTATATAATATAGTAATTAGTTTACCATAAATATAATAATATTTTTATTTTACACAAAAAATAATCAAAAGTCATAAAAGATATATACTAACCATATATTATGATATACGCAAAAAAACTGAATATAATTTCGACCTTTGAGGATTAGGAAGGACTTGGCTCCCTCCATTATAATTTCTCTCCATTTTATCAAGTAAACGTTTAAATAAGAGATATGTGTCCTATTTAAATTTTAAAGATTGAAATTATATTATTTATATTAACAAGTATCATAATTATGATTAAGTCAATAAATTTTAGAAAATTACTCTTCGAATTTAGTAAGAACAAAATATTCCGCACAAATTTTAATATCTATTAATATATAAATTTCATCTTATATGTTTTTATTCAATTATTAAATTCTACAACATGAACTAATTAACAACATTTTAATATCTATTAATATATAAATTTCATCTTATATGTTTTTATTCAATTATTAAATTCTACAACATGAACTAATTAACAACATTTTTATTTAGCCTGATAAATAGTAGTCTTCAAAAATATTTTGACTTTACAACAATATTTTCTTTTATTTCACATACACACAAAAAGGAAGAAAAAATAATTGTTTTTTCTGAAAACGTAATTCTAGTTTTCCTCTTCATATACAGTAGCCACCGTGCTTATTCAACAATCACTTTCTTCTTTACCTTTGGGATTTGGATATTTACTTATAACTTCTATTTTTACCTTTATTTTATGATTTTTGTTAATATCGATAATTCTTTCCTCTTTTTTTTTTAACAAAGTTACTAGCACAGAAAATTATTTAGTCAATTATTAGCCCACAACATCATATAATTTAATATTTCAATATAAAAATATTACTTAAAATTTATTGATTTTAAATACGATTATAATACTTGTTAATGTAATATATATAATTGTGACCTTTAAAAATTAAATAAAATACATTTCTCTCATCTATACTAGATATATACTCCCTCCACTTTTACTTGTCACTATTTCATTTTTCGAGATCAATTTGACTAAACTTCAAAGCTAAACTAAAGTAATTAAATTTAATATTTAAAATCTAAAATTAGATGGTTGAAAACTATACGAAAAATGTTATAGTTGCAATCTCTCATATTAATATGATGAAACAAAGTTCAGATAGTTTGACCTCGATAAGTGAATTAACCGAAAGAGTACTTGACAAAATGCAGCAACAGCCTTATATAAAAGAAGTGTTTACCGTACCCACTTCTATATCGAAATAGAGCAGAATTTTTAAAATTGTGTGAAAACAAAATCAGAAACCTGAACTAGGGTGACAAAATTTGTCTGTGCATAAGAAATAAAAGCCTGTGAAAATGAGGAAAATTTCTTTGGAAATTATAGCAAGAGCTTAAAGAAAAAATGTACCACAATATACAGTGGAATGTGGAATTACATATCTAATAGCTCTAACATCCAATCCGCTCTAATCTGTGGATATAATTATACTTAATCAAGACTACACTCTTCCTACTATTTATACTCTCCTTTTGTTAACAGTCTCTAACAAGCAATATGTATCTCGTGTTTTTTGGCCGTATAAACAACACAGTGCTAAGTTCTCCACCAAGCTCATGAATTTTTCTGTCGTAGCATCGGGTGATTTCCTCCTCGCAGACGATCAACAATTTACCTTTTGATAATGAGAAAGATGACTAAATAAGAGCACCCCATAGAGTAGCAGGACTTTCGCTGCATTTTGCGTGCACATGCTTGATTCTTTCGACTGATTTGCAGATTCCACTGCAGCTCCAATCAAATGATGCCACACAAACATTACCTGCTTGTGCTTTCCATTCGCATTCTGTCACGGTGGAGGAAATAAAAGACCTTAGGTACTGAGATTTCAAGATATGCAGGACAAATGACATATATTTAGGGTGCTAACCAGGCGGAGTTCCACAACACAGGTTACGATCATCAATGTGCTCAACTTCTAGACCAATCAACCATGCCCCGAGTGACACATCTTCATTAGCATACTTATGCAGAATAGGTCTGAAATTGCCACGGTATTCACTATGAGATGGACAAGAGCATTGATTCCGTTTCTGATTAGGGGGGATTAGACTATATAACTGAAAGTTAGAAACAGGAGCAATCCACAATTTAGATAATCTGTTATAGTTGTTAGCGAGTGAGAAGGAATGTCCATTTCCCCCAATTTCGAGTGTATGTTCCCTTATTATCATTTGCATAAACAGTTTCAACCGCAAAAGAATTCAAAACTACAAACAGCATATTCTACAAGATCCTACTCCTACATGTTCAAAATAGAGTGCTATATAGCAAGAAAACATTTAGGTCAGACTTCAAGGAAGCATGTACGAACAAAAAACTTACTGGTTGTTGGCAACATATGTTGCCAATTCTTTCGAGATGGCATATATCTGTCCGGTTGCATGCCGGAAGTACTTATTCCCCGTCTCTCCAAATTTCCAGAACTCAGGTTCATGGTACTTAACACTCCTGTCAAGGAAAAAAATTGAAAAGATTATAGTAAATAAAAATCCTGAAATTTTGAACTTCAAATATTTTTGTTATATCAGCTGGCCAAAATAGCTTCACAGAAATTACTTCTGATAAAGAACTGGTCCAGATTTCATGCATCCTATGTACACCCTGGGTTTCAACCTGTGCCTGGCAAGAGTTGCAGCTAGTGTACCTACAATATCATGAGCACTATTAATTTCCAAATAGCTGAAAATCATCGGCTTTCATTCGTCTGGAACTATAAAGTACATAAGGCAGGAAAAAAGGGAGAGATGTACCTAGATTGACATGAACATCATCATCGATCTTCACATAGAACTCAGCATCCCATTTTGCAACTGCTAGGGAGAAGAAAGCTTTCGTCTTTGCAGTTAACTCATGATAGCCTTCTATGTGATCCTGTAAAATGAAATCATGAGATCAACCCAAAAAGATAGAACAATCAGATGGAAGCAAATCAGAGAGCAATTTTTACTTACAAGTCGAAGAATGTCCTTATGCTGAGCATCTTCACTATCAATGGCTCGATCTAAAATGCTATTCGATATTGCACTGTATTAAGGAGTATAAGAACTTTTAGACTAGAGTCTATGACATTTTAGATAATTATATTGGCGTAGGCTCAACACAACAACAAAAAAGTGAGAAAGTAAAAGAACAGGAAACATTTTCCTCGTTAAGTCTGTTGTAAACCTCAAACTTAGAATTTCCTGGCTGCATTTTATAGAGAACTAGTGATCAGGATAGAATTGTTGAGTAATCAAATTACTTTACATCAATTTAGATGGCCCTGCTCGTCTTTTTGTTCTGAACCTAAACTGATGTTCTAACCTGAACTTTTATTTTTGAACTTGGTAGAAACTTCTTCAAGATTAAATTCAGTAACTTGATTGGAATACAATAAAGTGCACAGAAAGAACAGAGAAACAACTTTTGGTGACTGGCTTAACCCTCAAGCAGAAATGTAATTATCACTCGATATACAGATACCTCGAAAATTAGGAAGTGGTAAACTGCCTCTATTAGGATAGCTAATTGGCAGATTATTACAGGTGAGAAAATATGCAGCATATTGTGTCTGAATCTCTCTTAGCTTATCTATGACTTAGTATCGTGTAAGATACAGTTTCCACAAGTAAACCAATCTCCCATTTTATATCCAAATGCACCATTTAGCCCCAGAAAAAGCCTTTCCTATTTTGATGCAAAGTAAACCTTCATGCTGCTGTTTAAAATTTCAATTAAAAGAAACAAAAGAGAAGACAAAAGAAAACATTTATCCTACACTTATTTTTATCATGTTGGGCATCAAGCCTGTGATACATCTACCAAAGATTGAAAAGTAATAGCAGACATCAAGATGAAATTCATAAGGGATGTTACTACTTGCCCATTTAACATTCGCAATATCAGCACAAATGCAATAACAGAGTAATTAACGTCCAACTAATGAATAGTGCTCACAAGTCACATGTAAGCAACTGAGAGGCAAATCACACCTCATGGCAAGATATTTAATCATCTAACATCTAAAGAAAGAAGTAAATTGAATGTCATTGATTCAAATCTAGAATAGCAAAAAAGGATAATGTCCTTTTCTTGATCATTTTGAAGATATAAAAGAAAAATTAACCCATCATAACTTATTACTTATGCTACAAATAGTATACCAGTCCCGAAAGTCACGTCTTTCAGTATTGGGACTGAAGTAAGTACTTTCGAGTTGCTCTTTGCCCATGGCCCTCCTTCAAACTTAGTCAGAATACTGACTCTACATACCTTTAGCATTACTAACTCTTAACATAGCTTCTAAATGATAATTCGTTCCTATAGCTCTTGGAAAGCTAATCATACATTTAACTTTTAAGTGAAACAGAGGATATTTGAAACAAAGAACCGGGGAAACATATTATCACTCTTTTGGCAAGAGTGGCTATAAGACTTCAGCAGAAACGCATTGGTGAATGAGCATCTATATGTTTGGCATGAAGAAGACATGGAGCAATGTAGATCATACCTGTGACCTATCATGAAGCGTACAACGATCCCTTTTTCTTGCTCTAATCTATGTAGCTTTGCACCTATGCAAACAACAGAATGTTGTCAAAAGGAGGAGGAAAATAAAAACAGAAATTTGAAGTATACATATCAATAATCCTATAATTACCACCTTGAGGCATCCAAGTCTCTCTAATAGAATCGCGCCTCTTTCTACTACTGAAAGCCGTGTTTATCCCAATAACCATAAATGTCTTTGTTCTCGTCCCACTTCCTCCAGAATTTGTGCTCATGGAAGGAACCACTTCAGTTTTCCGTGGAATTAGAGGAGCCTTCTTTGAAGGCAGCTGACGGTGAATCTTAGCAATTGAACTATCCAATGACCTGTCAATGCTCCGGCAAAGAAAAGGATCAGCAAGAACAAAACTAAGAAAAACATCATAAGTTCTGAACAACACTTCCGCTCTACTTATCTTTCTTGCAGAAGGTTGTACAAACAAGTCCAATAAAGTGTAACATGTTTTCTCATGTTATGTAAAAAGAAATAGAAAAAAGTCTTAAGGTTATCACATGAAAACTCACTGGATAGCTACTTGGGCTTTGTTAAACTCTCCCATCATGTCCTCCTTCTGCTGATAAAACATCATTGCATATTTAGAATACTGTAATAATAGCTATAATAATGATAAAATTGTCTTATTCTTTGTTTGGAGGATTTGGACCTGGCTATTTTTGGTTTCACAATCATCAGAAACAGAAGGCAAGTCTCTTTCTTGCGTATGGCGCCTTCCAAATATGTTCCTTCCATCTGATTCTGGAGGAGTCCAAACTCTAATTATGCAAAAAAGAATAGGTCAAGAAATGAAAATGTAAGTCAATGCCCAATAAAAATCAAGTCTTTTCAGCCAAAACCAAACAACTATTTCTTAAAAACCCATCAAAATTTCCCAAAATCTGTGAAGAAGAAATAGATGAAAAAAGAGAGCTATTTATTGAAACCCCATCAAAATTTCAAACCCCATAAACAAACAAAAAAAAATCCCTTTTGCATGAAAAATCAGCCAAAAGAAAAAACCCATACCTGTTAGAGAAAAGCATGCCAAAAGCAAAGCTAAAAATGCAAAGAATAGGAATCCATTTAGGTGAGATTTTGCCTCTGTTTCGATTCTTCATGATTTTGCAGGGGAGAAGGAAGGAGAGCGCGGGGTTTTCTTGTGTTTTTATTGAACCATCAAAGGAGAAGATTGTGGAGGGGGGTCTCTCTAACTTTTACCTATATTGAAATTGAAATTAACGATTATTGTTATTGGTTAGTTGGCTGTTTTAATTTGCCAAAATATAGTAAATGAGGAAATAATGCCAAATGGTGGAATACTTTGGAATTATATAATGCTGGCAGTGGTAGATAAAGTGGGCTGCATGACTCAAAAATGTATAACACGTCTATCTTTTTAGAAACTATACAAAAGCAATCATAAACGTGTGTATAAGTTCGATTAAGGAAGTTTATTCGTCATACTTATAGAGAGATCTACAGCACCAATGAGTTGCTCGACCAGGCGGTAGATGGACATGCAGGGATATATATAATTTTATTATGATTTTTTTGTTTAATTTTTTTATTCTATTTTAAATTTCTTTATATATCTAAAAATTGCATAAAAATAAAGTCAATTTGATAATTTCTATGACATTTTCGGAGCAGATCGACATATATGTTTGAACAGTTTGAACTTGTGCATGTACAATAGCTAAGAAAATCCACATAAATTGACATCTACGAGAATAAAAAGTTTCGAATTAATTATATACTGTCAGTAGCACTTTGGCTACTTATTGATCAATGAAACATATAAAAGAAAGGAGAAAGCTTTTAAGCTTGCTAATTAAGGTTAAAAACTAAATTCGATCTTCAAGATTTCATAACATAAGAACATCACGGAATGTATAAATTTCTTTAAAGATATTGACGACTTTCTTGTGGTAGTTTCATCACCACTATCAATCATCACAATTCCAGATACCAACCAACAATCACCACCAATCATTTTTGATATCACAACTATCATTAGCAACCACCTCAGTTGCCAATTAATATTGTCATTCATTATAACATCTATATCACCTCCATCATTATAATTATATATATACTGTTATCACACTTTCGCTATCGCTATTAGCCATTACCATCAATATGACCAATCTCTAGCTACAATTTACCTTTGCCATCACCATCAACTATCAACACCACCAACTACTAACATCAACCAACTCCACTATCACAATCACTGTCATTACTATCAACTATCATCATCGCGACAGTCACTACAACACCAGTGACCTTCACCATCAATACTACAGACTTTTTTACCATTACTAGTGCACAAAAATATTTTACTTTTTATCAAACTAATACTTTAATTTTATTAGATTTATATAATTTTTAGCTATTTGATTTTTTTTTAAATCTCAATCATATATTTATTCTGTTTAAAAGTAAGCCAAATATACATATTAAAATATTGAAAATCACTCGGTCTTAATTATATTTAAATTTAACTATCCTAATATTAATGCAGACAAATTAATGGGGCTGATTCTACTTTATCCTTTTCTTTTGGGCAAGGTAAAAAGGGCAGCCTCATTACAACAATAACAACATACCCGGTGAAATCTCATAAGTAGGGTCTGGGAGGGTAGAATGTACGTAGACCTTACCATTACTTCAAAGGCAGAGAGGTTGTTTCCTGGAAATCCTCATATCAAAAATCCATAGACAGAATAAACTAGATATAGAAAAAAAGAAAAGGAAAAGAAAAAGAAAACCTGAAGAACAACTAATAACGAAAAGCATGATAGTGTGTAAATACAATAAAAAAATAACATATATATGACGAATAATGATAACACAGGATATAAAAACACGACTAATCCTACTACCCTACTATACGCCAAGTCCAGACATCAATCTATTCTACTAACCTATTAACCTGCTACTCTAATTCGCGACCTTCACTCCTTTCTATCAAAGGTCATGTCCTCGATGAGATCAAGTTTCGCTATATCTTATTTGATCACCTCCACCTAATACTTCTTCGGTCTACCTCTACTCCTTCGTGTACCTCCTAAATCCAACCTCTCGGACCTCCTAACAGGAGCATCGATACTTCTTCTCTTCACATGCCCAAACCATCGCAGTCTCACTTCCCTCATCTTATAATCCACAAGGGCCACCTCTAGCTTCTCCCGAATGATCTCATTCCTAATCTTATCACTCATAGTATGACCACATATCCATCGCAACATCCTCATCTCTACGACTTGAATCTTCTGAACATGTGAGTTTTTAATTGGCCAACACTCCACCCCATACAGCAAAGACGGTCTAACCACCATTCTATAAAACTTACCTTTGAGTTTAGGTGGTATCTTCTTATCACATAATACTCCAAAGGCAAGCTTCCATTTAGTCTATGTTGCCCCATACGGTGTGTGACATCATCGTCGATATCGCCACTACTCTAGATGATGGACCCAAGATATTTAAAGTTTTCTCTCTTGGAAATAAGTTGAGTGGCAAGCCTCACATCAATGTCTGCTTCATCCCTCACATCACTGAATTTGCCTCCAAGTATTCTGTTTTGATCCTGCTCAGTTTGAACTCTTTAGATTCCAAAGTGTGTCTCCAAACCTCCAATTTATCATTAACTCTAGTCCGAGTCTCAACAATCAGTACTATGTCATCTGCAAATAACATACACCATGGGACCTCCTCTTGAATAGACTGCATCAGCTCATCCATCACCAAGACAAACAGACAAGGGCTCAACACTGACCCTTGATGAAGTTCCACCTCAACAGGAAAATTAATACTCTGAGTCTCCTCCCACCGTTCTTATCCGAGTTTTGGCACTGTCGTACATGTCCTTTATCGTCCAAATATATACCATTGAAACGTCTTTCACTTCTAGACACCTCCATAGGACATCCCTCGGAACTTCAGGTCAGCCCTCATTAGGACAAGGGAAAAAAACTCATCAAAACAAAAAGAACAGAATTGATGAAGATACAACCTTACATAATCAAAATAAAAATAATTCTTGTAACAAATTACAACAAACATTAGTTAATTTAATTCTGGTATTTGGTATCAAGCCGTATACTAAATTAAAAGGAATGGACAAAATACATTAAGCACCATATAAATACATGTAATTTCAAACAAAAAATTCTTGGAAATTACAAAATTAAAAGTAGATATATTTAATAAACAAAGAGGAAAAAAAAGTGAAAATGAAAGGAAGGACGGCTAATAAAAGTCAGGTTTATGGTTAAGTTATTCCGCGTTTGAATAGTCGTAAACGACTACTTTGGACGACTAATCAAACAAATGACGTCTTAGTTTGACCAACTCTATTTTCCTTTTTTTCTTTTTTTTTTCAATTATATAAAATAGAGAAAAGGGTCAAAAATGTCCTTGTACTATCAAAAACGATAAAAAATACTCTTCATTTATATTTTTGGTTATTTATACCTTTGTACTATAAAAAATGGGTCAAAAAAGTCTTTATACTATAAAAAATTGGTCAAAAATGATCTGATACTTATGAAAAAATGTCATTTATTTATACTTTTGACATAGACCACCTCCTGGCAATGATTTTCAATTTGAACTTTCATCTTAACTGGCATTTCGATTGGGACTTGTATGCATATTCTAGCATTCCTGCCTCACAATGCTGCAGATGTGCAAGTATGTATTTTTATCAGTGTTCCAAGTCTCTTTTCCCAACTTCTCAAGGATGACTTTGTCATAGAATTTTGTGGGGAATTGTGATAGTTGAACCCAAATCGCATTATGCAAAATAGTTGGTTCTTCAGGAACAAAATTTGGCTCCCAATATTTGACTGATAGAAAATGTCCAGCAATGAATCATGGATCTTCATCTAGTACCTTTTCCATGTTCATTAGATCACTGAATTTGACAATGTGGATATCCTACTGCAATTATATTAAAGTTTTTCGTGGATTTTCAGAGATCTGTCAATTCATCTAGTACCTTGAAGATTTGTTTGACTGGTTGCTCATCCAGTGGATCGGGCGGTACTAGTGGTCGTAGGGGTTCAAGTACTGGTCAGGATGTCAATCATTTTTTAACTCCCAAGATAATTATTACAAGTTTTAAATGCAATATTTTATAATTATGACTTTTAATATTTAAATTTCAAGTTATAACAAATCAACATTTAATTAAAAGATTTATCTTTATTTTTAAATAATATTTATATACAATTTAAAATGTATAAAATCTAATATATATAATTAAAAATTTATCAAAAACGAATTTAATAAAAATGTAACACTACAATTAAGGAGTTATATTAGTGTTGGAATATTCAACTTCCTTTTCAATGTGTCAATCAACCATATTTTTCTTACTCATCATAATTATCTCTCTTTTCCATACAAGACTTCCAATGAAAGTTAGTCTTTCCATCTCCCCCCTTTTGCCCCATTGTTCAATCCGCCATTAACGAAAAAAAGTCAGTGCTCATCATCGTTCAAATTCAATTCAAACCATTTACATCAATACATTATTTCTTTGTTTGAAATCACAATCTCAACAAAGATCTATTTTATCTGACTCACAATACATTATTGCTCTGTTGTTACCATACAACTCACAATTCTTCTTCTCCATTTTACTATTTCTATTAGAGAAATATGAATGATGTTACATGGAGGAAAAAAAGAAAAAAGCAAAAAAAATCAATGTTCACCATTATTCAGTTTAATTAACTTAAATTAAATCCTTTACATTAAAACTTGTATATATTTAATTTTTGATTTGGCATTTATTTTTATCCTTTCATCTGCTTTTGGTGTAATATAAATTTGATATACATTCTCTCAATTGGGACTGCCTTGGTTATTTTGCTAAAATCGAGCAAGTTTTGACATAGAACTAATATATAAATGGTTATGATTTATATGTATTCATTTTCTTTATTGGGTCTGCCCTTGTTATTTTGTTTGAACTGAGTAAGTTTTTATATAAAATTGGTATAAAAATGAATATATCTTTTGGACTTTTTCTTGAAGTGTGCAAGTTGAACATAAACTTGATATATAAATAGTTCTAATTTGATATTTCTATGATATATATATAGCGATATGGTTGATGGACCTCTGGCAATATGGTTCACAAAAATATAGCAATGGCGCGACAATATATCCTTTTGTAAAAAGGATACAAAATGGATACCCAACCTATATCATTTTCATACAATATAAAAAATAACCATACACCCTAATTCTATACTAAGGCCACAACAATTTACATAACCATTTTATATATCAATTGCATACAATCTGGGATAGACTATAATTACATGCAACATATATAATACAAATCATTATAAACTTGAGGCCATGCACACCCCAATTATACATCACACACATACCCAAATACAGTCTAACTATACCATATGCATACCCAAATTAACAACTTCAACGTAATACACTTATCCAACAATATCCACATACTACACTCATATAATTAATGCATAACCAATTATATACATATAGTATATCAATTTCTCACAACATGGTTAGACTTCAATTATAAATAGATTATGAACTCAATAAATACACCATAACTATATACTTAATATATACAGTTCATACATAATTGGAAACATCTCAATTACATTAACCAAAGAAAAATAATATAAAACATAAATGTAACTTTAAAGAAAATTTTATTGAAAATTATAGAAAAGCAAACATCTCTTTGCAGTATCCAAAAAAAAAAACAGAAATAAATCTAATTTAAATAAAACTAATGTATTTAATCTCTATTTCATCAACACTAGTATCAACACACAATTGCAAATCAATCTCCTTAAGAATGATATAGAGTCCGTGAATCATAGATAATCCCCTCCATCTAAAAATCTATATATCTCCCTATTATAATTGAGACATAAAATAAATATTATACACAACTTCGTAAAAAATATACAATCTCAAAATTAAAATATGCATTAACAATCCAATCCAAAAAACACATTCCATACTGAACACCAATGAAACTGTAAGAGCTAACCTGAATTATCCCATCTTTCGTCATGTTGTATTAAAATCAAAAATATATCATCCATTTGCATTGAAACATAGAAAAAACAAATCTGCAGTAAAAATAAAAATAAAAAAAATAAAGGAGAAGCAACAAATTAATGAAAAAAAATTTGAATTAATTTCAGTATATATAAATAACAAACTAAAATGATAATGAAAGTAAAATAAGGAGCTAAAAAAGGAACAAACTGATCTTGCGAATTGGATAATTAATTACATATTTTAAATATATGGTAAGTTATACAATCCCACTTTAATTGGAAACTAAATCCAAACATTAATATCATAATTTATTTTTTATATATATTTTCTCATTTTTTTAATTTGAATATTTTAATTTTATTTTTTTCTTAAATTGCTACAGGTTGCAACTAATCTATTGCTAAAACCTGCAACTCGATATCTAATGCTAAGCCTCGTAATAATATATCTAATATTTGTTATTTTAAAATTTTATTCTTCTTTTTTCTTGTTCTCCATGTGACAAGTTTGTTAACGGCTGAGATATGAATTGCATTATAGTATGAAGATTGAAGAATAATAAAGTTAACTAATAAAATGTAACATCCCCAAAGTTCATCCCACCTAAACTGAGTATATACCCAGAGAATCTGGGAAAAATGACTGAGAAAAATTTCTGAAGGAAGATACCACGAGAGCCACTACGACCCGTAGAGTAATCTACGACCCATAAAATGAGGTCTCGTAGGTCACCCCTGTGACTTAGAAAATTTTCTAAACCTGAGGTCCATATATGAGACAACATACGACCCGTAAAATTATCCATGACCTGTAAATTGATTTCATGAATTGGAGATCCAAAAATCAAATTTTCAGGATCTTGAGCTACGAGTTATCAGATGACTCGTATAACCTTTTACAACTCGTAGAAGAGGTTTCTTATTGAGTTTCAGTACCTCAAAACCTTGGACACCCTGATCCGCGAGATGGACTTATGACTCGTAAAGAGTTTCACGACACATAGGTGAGGTTTCGTGGGACATTCTAGTAGCCAAATTATTTGATCGTTCCATCTATGAAAGGCCATCTACGACCCGTATAATGTTCTACGGCCCGTAGACGGGGTTTCGTAGATCCCTGCGACAGTTTTAAAGAGGGATAATTTTGTCAAATCCTATCCTTTTTAATTAAAATCTTGGACGTTTTGAACATAATTTAAGTCATAAAATAAAACCCTAAGTGTATTATTCCATACCAAACACTTAGACATTTTTTTAGAGCATCAAGGAAGAGAGAAACGACTTGGGTGTCACGTTCAAGTCAAGAACTGTTGAAGTGTTAATTGTCCTTTGTAATTCCAGGTATATAAGGTTAATTAAAACATGAATTTTGTTCTTTCATGTGTCCCATAGACCGAGTTATTGGAGTTGTGAACAAATTGAGTCTTCAATGAATGTTCTTGAAGGTTTTTCTTAAAAATTCTAATGTATTTCTGTATAATTATGCATGAATTATAGTTTTCATGAATTAATTACTTGAAATAGATGATTTTACTTTTCTATATGAACCCTAGCATGAATTATTGATATTTTTGCATATTACACTTAAATGGGCATGCATGAGTATAAATTGAGCCTGAAAAGCCAATAAAATTCTTGAATATTTTTAACTTCATTTTTATTTTCTTGAATGCTATGAGTCCAAATGATGCATGATTGGGCCTTTATGAGTCAAGAATTGAACCTTATAAGAATGTAACGAGTTGATAATTGATGTGATGAATTGAGTTGATAAATGAGTTAACCATAGGGTTGATGTCTTATGAGCATGTTGAGTCTTGGGAGGAGTATTGAGCACCGAATTGAGTAAGAGTAAGCCCAACTAGAACTCAATAACTACGTGACCAACGTAGGAGATGATTGAACCATAAAATTGGATGATTCCTTATTGTTCTGAAAAGTGGACTTGATGTTATTACTGTGGATCCACTGATGGGATGTCCTTTACCCTTACAAGGTATGAGATGGATGTGGCAATGAAATTATTTCATTGTATCATCACCGGCTCATAGGTGATGGTTGCAGGTTAGAGAAACTCCCAAATAGGTCTTGATAGTACTCTGAGTGGATGTGATGAGATGGTATATGAGTGGTCATTGTCTAAACTTCATTCTTACCTTAGACTTTTGACTTGATGACTGAGTTCCTTACTTCCTGAGTTGAGCTATTTGAGTTGATGTTATTCTGCCTTTACATGTTTCATTCTGCCATTTTACATACTCGTACATTCCACGATGTTCATTTTGGCCTGTATCTTTTCATGATGCAGAGACAGGTACTAATGGTCATCAACAGGCACTCTGTTGAGGACCTATTTACATTCAGTTGATTGGTGAGTCCTCTCCTACTTTCGGAGGATACTATGTTTCTTTCTAGCATTGAGTTCAAACTTATTCTATTTTATTTTGATGTAGCCATGGACCTGTCATTGACACAACTTAGGCAAATGTTTAGAGCTTCATAGACTTGACCGTCGAGTTATGTTTTGATGTTATTCTTGACTAGTTTCTTTCACACTAGTCTTGCTCAGTTGATGGATAGATTGTTTCGCCTTTGACTTCCGTATTATCATTGCGTTTCCTTGAGTATTCTTTATAATTGATGTCTTACTCTATTAGAATGTGATTGATCGAATATGATGAGGCCGAGTGGTTCGCTTGGGTCTAGCAATAGTCTCTGAGTGCTGGCCACGCCAAGGGTACCCTCCCGAGGCGTGACATAAAAGTTGACGGATACTTCTGACTCTTCTTCCTAGTTGAAAGTAGGAATTCATGCTGACATAAGTCTAATATGTATTAATTATATGATTAAGCATTAAAGAAAAATTAAAATTAAGTTATGTATTTTAATTGTCTAGCCAATATAAAATTAAAGCAACAAGTATTCAATATCATCATCTTTCTTTTTGTTGAATTAATTTTTTTTTAATTAGTATTGATATTAATTTGATTTTGGTTTGAACTTTATTAGAGTTACTAATATCTAAGGACTAAAACTTTTATTGAACCTTTCAAAAATTCTAAGTTAAACTTGAAATAATATGTTAAAGATAAAAATACGTAAGTCTTATTTAAGATAGAAATAACCCCCTAACATAATTTATTTTATATCTGAACTCAAATCGCGAGACTTTTTAATTAATGAAGAAAAGATCATATTCATCTCATCACTGACTTTTGTTAATAATAATACCTATTCAATATTGTGGTGTTCCAATAGTATGATAGAGGCACTTATTATTTGCGTGAAAGGATTTTTATGGGGGAAACTGACAGTCAAGAGAAGTAAAGCTTGGTAATGTACTAAATTATATGAGGAAATACATTCAACGTCTCTCCCTTCTGTTAAGCAAAGGAAAGTGAAGTCCATTCTTTTTATTGGTGAAATGGTTTGATGGACTCTTATATTAATATGACTTTGTATTTTGGATCTTTTTATTTAATTATTTTCAATTAAATTCTTAAATTTAATTAAAATAAGATTTTTAAGTCTCTTTGATCATGTGCGTAGCTCACTCATCCATATATAAATGACATGTTAATTGTCATATCCAAATCATATATATTAATGCCATATCATAAATTATCTTCAAAACAATTTTTTAATTTATTAACCAAAAATATTAAATAAAAGACAAAAATAAAAATTTTCTATTTTTTTAAAATTAAAATAAAATAACAATTTCTTCTCCATTTTTTCTTCACGGACGACATTCTTTGACAATTCACTGTTTTCCTTGGCACAAAATTGACTTTGCTTGAGGTTCCCTTTATATTTAATCTTTAGAAATATTTGTTTAGTTCTTGAATTATGTAATGTTTCAATTATATGGTTGAATTGATGATAGAAAATGCTTTGTTTTGTGAATCTGGATAAAGTTTAGGAACATCCCTTTATTAGAAGAAATTGGACACATGTATGAAAATAGATTGTGAGCATTTTTGGGGTGTTCCTCGAAGAAGAAGAGCATGCACATAGTTTTTTCTATTTGCTCTCCTCTCAATCTCTCTATATTCTTTCCTTCTTTTTCGTACTTATTTTTCATTTTTTGAATCGATCGTAGTCTTCCCATAGCCACTGGAGCAAAACACCACCAGAAACAGTGGGCTTACACAGGTTTTTTTTATGAGGGGTGTCACCATTTAAAATAAAAAATAAATAATGTGATACCTTATTTAAAAAATATATATATAAATAAAATACTACTGTACCTTTTCTGAAAAAAAATAGTTTTTAAAAAATTATTAAAAAGAGTTTCAAGAGTTATTTTTTTAAAAATATATTCAAAATAAATTTTTAAAAAATAATAATATTAAATATTTATAAGCCTATGAAAAAGGTGAATGAAAACTTCATATGTAGCTTAAAAATTTAAATATATAAAAATGACAATATCTAAGTTCAAATCTGCAACCTTACCCATGAATTTACTTCACATACCAACTAAGCTAAGTGCACTTTTGTTCACTTTATTAAATATATCTTCTATATATCCTTTTATATATATATATATTAAATTTTTCTGATGAAATAATGTCACGTGACACCCCTTGATCCTTCCTAGATCCGCCCCTAACCAGAAATGATCATCATTGATGATCAATTCTCTTTCAACATCTAAAATTTTTATTGACATTTCTAAAACTCATCATAACACCCACTCATTGACAAAGGTTTAATGGACAAATTAGGGCGGAGATAATGGAATAAAGAGATAATTGAAGAGAGTAGATGAAATTTCTTGTGTATTATGTTGAAACGGTACAACTGTATTTATACAAGCATGCCTAGAGCCAAATTAAATCCTATCTGTACACTTGTAATTAATCCACTAGCTATTATGTAACAAACTAACAAACTGAAAATGATAAAAGAAAATAAAAGAATATTCCTAACATATCTACACACTATGGAACCTTCTGGAATATGATGTGTCATCACAGTACAATTATTTGAT
>JBCEWC010011051.1:0-17064 GCA_038996855.1 Solanum aculeatissimum
TATGATGGCTTGATCGAGGGTCTTCGGGTCCTCTTTCTCCATGTCACATCTAGGCCCCCTATCCGGGTCGTGACAGTATCTATGTTGAGGAAGTTGGTTGGTGACCCTAAGATAATTGCACCATTGGAGGGTGTGACGATTGAAGAGAACTTAACCTATGAAGAGGTGCCGGTGAAATTTTTGATAGACAAGTGAATCGACTTCGAAATAAGGAGGTAGCTTCGGTCAAGGTACTTTGGAAGAATAAAGATGTGGAGAGTGCAACGCGAAAAGCGGAGTTGGACATGATGGACCGATACCCCTATCTCTTCCAATCTACTCAAGATTAAGGTACTAGGTTCTATCCTTTTATTGTCCTAATTCATTGTTTCTTTAGTTTCATGACATTGCATGCATTCATGAGCACGAAAGTGATTTAAATGATGTTTTGACATGAGTTTTGAAAGACTTTTGATATGGTGCATGATCTCATGAGTTATTGTTAGAATGTCTCTTGTTTTGATTGATGTCCTCAAGTCGTAGTCTTAGCTCATTCGAGGACGCATATTCTCAAGGGGGAGATGATGTAACGACCCGAAAATTTTTGAACTTCTTAATAGTTGATGTTGTATAGTGTTGAACTGGTCATGGTTGAATTTCGGTAGCCAGGGGTTGAATTTATGCGGCCGGATTCAAAACGGACCTTTGGGTGACATTGTGTGGCCGGTTGGGCAGTGTACTTTGAGAGATCATAACTTTTGGTATGGGATGAACTGTGTGGGGTAATATATATTATATTGAAGCTCTTTGAGTTGTCTTCAGAATGCAACTGGTTTCACTCAATTCAGAGTTTGTATGAGAAAGTTATGGCCAAAATAGTGAGACTACCCATACTTGGAAGGACACTGGAGACAAGGTTCTGGAAATGGGTTAAGGACCGACCACGGACAATTTGGTGGTCCACAGTCCGTGTGGGTCTCCGTGGAGAGTTCCAGTGAGCTCCCAGGGGTTGGGGGATAATCCATCGACCAAGGCAAGTCTCACAGACCACCGCACGGTCCGTGAGCCACTTCATGGCCCGTGAGGGGTTCCGTGGAGTGGGGTAGAGAGTGGTCCAACTTTTGGGGCTGGACTTCGGTACAAGTGGGGCTCCACATTCTAGTACACCATCCATGTGCAGCCACACGGTTCGTGAGTCCCTCCGTGAAGTGTTCCGAAAATGCCCCCGAGAGTTCACGTTGAGACGAGGCCAAGGTAAGGCGGACAGTCAGGCACATGGACCGTGTACCATTGGACGGGCACTGTAGCCTTTCTGTGTGGCACTATGTTTCAGGGGTTAGTCCGTTTCATTAATGGTAATTTTATAAATTGGCTTAATCCTATAACTCTTTTAACTTCCCTGAATTGTCCTAAGCCCATAAATTCAAACCCTAATCCTATTTCACTCATAAAAACACTCTTGAATACTGTCTAAAATTTCTTGAATTCTCTTGACCTCAATTGTTGGAAGCTTGAAGAAAGTTGGGGAAGATCATCTTGCTTGCTTAATTCTTCAATTCTCTTGGTCAATTTCAAGGTATGTGAGTTTGATTCATGGATTCCCTTTCATCCATGAAGACCCAAGAACCCTCCTCTTTAAATTTGTTGTTAAGATTTCTTTAAGGTTGGGTTCTTTATATTTTGAAGTATTTAATTGATTGGGATTATGTGCTGTAGAAATTTTGTTATTTAAAGTTGATTTAAGTTTGAATTATATGAAAATTCAATGGTTTGAATGATGATCAAGTTGTACATGTCCCCTTTACTCTCGAACTATGCATGGGTAGTATGCAAATGATGATTTGAAGGTTGATTTAACTTGAATTTCTTATGAATTACTCTTCATTTGAATTTAAAGTATGAACTCTAGTATCCATGTTATTCTCATTGTTCCTCATGTCATTTGCATGCATGATCATGGAATTTGATGAAAGTTTTGATGTGGGCTAAGTCCAACATGTTTATGACTATGATTTTGAACAAATATGGGTTTGACTAAGTTTTGATCACACTAAGTCTATGATATGGCTCTTGGAGCAACATGGGTGCTTACGCCAATATGACATGATATGACATGTATGGAGCTACTCTTATGCATGAAGTTTGACATGAAGGTTTGTTTGGAGTTTTAGCCCATGATGCATGATTATAAAATATGTTTGACTCTGATTAAGTATGCATGAGAGTATTAAAAGTACATTTGGCTTCTAAGCCCAAGTATGCATGATTTGATGTTCAAGTATCAAGTTTACGTTTTAAAAGCATGTATGTGTATATGTATTCTTATGGGATAATGACTTAGTCCCAAGAAGGATTGGAGTAGAAGTGGGTTATCCCCAAGGGTCCCACTCCTTTTCAAAAACTATGTACCACCATAGGTCGCTACCGAAATGAGAGGCCCGTAAGGTATGCTTTGTTATGATATGATATTATATGCTATGTTATGTAAATCCTTCCGAAATGGGAGACTCATAAGGAAGGTGGCCATCACACTAAAATAAGAGGCCCGTAGGGTGTGGTGTAGAATCTTCTACAATCCAATGGAAGGCCTCATTGGGAAAGTTCATGTTGTAGCTCACATAGATTTGGATGTTGGTTATGGTTCCATCCCTTCTATATTATAAGCATCATTGCATTTCATGCATCATAACATTCATTGCTTGTTGATATATTTTTCTTTCTTATATTCACTTCTATATATGTACCCTTGCCATATAGGTTGTTATAGGTTCATATACATATGCATGCCCGCATATATGTTCTAACCATGTAGGAACTGGAGACGACTTCTATATTCCACTGGACAACTTGTGATCATCTTAAAGCCTATTGCTTGTGGTGAGCCTTTTATTCAAGGGAAATAGCCACTTTCTATCTAGCTAGTATTACTTTTACTTTTCTTTACCTATGTATTGAGGGTGAGCCTCAAACTATGTCGAGGCCCCGCTTATCTTATGTAGAGGCTTGTTGGACAAATTAAGCTCTTGTACGTTGGATTGTCTTGTTTGGATATTATGACTATTGAGATATTATGGTTTATGAACTTTGATTATGGAAATAGTATATGATTATGCTTATGACTTATTGCTAGGATTGTGTGTTGACTATGTACTTATGTGAAAGTCTCCTAACCCGAATTGCCCCCATTGCTTGAGTCTTACTTACCCACCCCTTAGAAATAACTGTAATGTGCTATGTAATTCACATTCATCCCATTCCCGGCAACATCCCCATAGCTTAAGTCCAAAGCCTCGTTTCCTTTAGAGCTTATGTGTTATGTGTTTACTTCCGTGTTTCCAAACCGATGATGTGTGCGATGAAGCTATGATGGCTTGATTGAGGATTTACGGGTTCTCTTTCGCCATGTCATATCTAGGCCCTCTTCCGGGTTGTGACATGTATGTCCAGGAGTCGTCCTCCTGCTGGAGTCTGACAATCATGTTGCGCCTCCTTCTATTGAGGGTTGTGGTATGAAAGAATCTTGTATTTGCGTCTCCTTCGTTTAGCCATGATATCCTAGATTTTACTTTCCAAAATTCTTCTTTGACCCTAAGGAGATAGTTATATTCTTTTATAAGGCTTTATTATAAGTTTATTAGGAAAGTAGTATGTCTGTAGTGAGATGACTTTTGGATTCCGTCGAGTCTTTTTCTAATTTTCCTCAGCGTATAGACTATGTTCCCAAAGGTTATGTGATTCCAATCTGTTACTTTTATTTGGAAATTAGAGATTGCCTCTAGGATGTTATTGTTACCTTCCCAAGTGTTTTTAATAATCACCTCGAGATCAGGGTGGGTGGTCCACATTATTTTAAACCTAAAATATTTTTAACGTGTGCGGAGGATGTTAGGAAAGAGTGATAGTAAGAGGGGGCAGTGGTCAGAGTGTGTACGGGGTAAATGGTGTACTACGATATTTGGGAAATCGTGAAGTCAGTTATCATTAGCAAAGAATCTTTCAAGCCTTTCATAGATTAGTTTTAATTTATTTTTAAACCATTTGTTTAGCCATGTGTATTTGCTTCTTTTAAATCCCAAGTCAATCAGTTCTAAAAAATTAATTGTGTCCCAAAATTTTGTTTCTTGGTTATTCCTTTACGGGAGACCACCCTAGCTTTTTTTGCACCTATTTTAAGGATTTCATTGAAGTCGCTTCCCAGGAGCCATTTTCCATTAATTTGTTTAATAGTTTTTAGGTTTTGCCACAAAACATTTTGTGAGCACATGTGGTTTCTAGCTTAAATAGTACTAAATAGCCAGGAGATGCCAGAAAGACGTACTTTTATCATTGCATGTTTCTAGCTTAAATAGTACTAAATAGCCAGGAGATGCTAGAAAGATGTATATTTATCATTGCATAGATTTCTTCTCCTGTTGTTGAGATATCATCTAACTCTAGGATTTAGTCATCCCATAGTAAGGCTAGCCCACCTGAGCTCCTGATGGGGGGGACCTGTATTATATTGTTGAAGGGGAAAGCATCTAACATAGGTTGGTGATCATTCATTTTAGTTTCAACTAAGGCTACTAACGAGGGTTTATTCCAGTCAACTGCTGCTCTAAAGTTTCTTCTGAAATCTTCTCCGTTGAATCCTCTACAATTTCATACTATTATATTCATGGAACGAGTTAGAGTTTGGGTTTTTGAGGTGTTCCTTTCCCTCTCTAGGTTGTCCCTTATTAGAGTTGGGTTCAATATCACTACATAGTTCCCTATATTTAGATTGCTCGACGCTCTTATATCCAATGAGCTTTTGGATAGATATGGTGGGCAGATGAGTATGAGTTTTTCTTTGAATCTCTCTTTGAATATGACTATTTTTATGTCCTTTAACACAGATATTTCTGTTCGAGTCTCCCTTATTGTTTCTAAGGCTTCTTCTATTTCTTGTTGGTTTGTTTCTTCCCTCTAAGAGATTACTAGATATTGGGGAGAGAGGGTATGGTGATTGAAGATTATCTGGGGCATTGCCTGAGATGTTGTTGACCTGATGTTTGGGACTACCTAGGGAGGGATCTGACTTGCCTCTGTGTTCACAATTGTCTAGAAGAGGGGTGGAGTCCCGATGTTGCTCCATGGGGTGATCATCTCCTCCGATATCTGGTGAGGATAAATGAATAGGGAATGGGGGGAGGACAATGGGTCTAGACTCGAGGAAGTTGATGGTGGGTTGAAGAATGAACTCTCCCAAGTGGGTTGGTGATAGAAAGGAAGCTGGGCGAAATGAAAGTTCAGAGGAGGATGGAGTAATGTTGATAGCTAAAGATGGTTGTTGTAGTTTTGAACTTCTAGCCTCATCCTTTCTAATACTACTTGAGCTAAGAAGGTCATGTTTTGGATAAGTATCACAACATTTCTTCCCTCCACCTCTGCACTAAATGGAAATGCTTTTCCCTATAGGATCAGTTCCAACCATGAGTGTGGGTTCGGGTTTGGTTTCGGTGCTAGTGTTGCATAGATATTGTGGTCTCCCATAGTCAGTGGTAACGTCTGTAGTGGTGTGTCTAGAGGTTGTTGAAAGATGTTTGCCAGGGATTATGGAAGAGAGTTTCTTGTATTGAAGGGGAGGGGTGAGTGCCTATGGGCTGCTCGTCTCCTCTAGGAAGATAATGGAATTCTTGGCATTTTGGAGTAAAGGTTGTGCTGCTGAGGATGTTAGTTGATCTATTTTAAAGTGAGTACTAGGAATATTAGTTATGTTATTGTTGGAAAGGCTTTTGTTGTCCGTATCCGGCTTAGTACAATCTATTTTGCTATTTAAAGTATTGTTAGTTAGTGATGTGTTCAAGGGGTTTATTTCCAACATGTGTGGATGGAAGGCATTAGGGTGTTCTAGCAAGGATTTAATGGGGATTAGGGGGTATTATAAGATATTTTTACGCTAGTTGAGGGATTGAGTGGTAGTGATTTGTTTTGGGAAAAGGAGCTTATAGGGGTCGTTCTAGGGGATGGGTTAGGGGTATCGAGAATAGTATTCCCTTATCCCCTGTGACCTGGAAGTTTTCTGATCTCCCGTCCATTTTAGAGAATAATTTATTATTTTTTTTATTTCAGTTTTTCCTGATTGGTTGATTTTTGTTCCTCAGAGGTGGTTATGATGTCGATTGAGGCGACATCATCATTTAATATTTCCAGGGTTGGTAGCGATCGGCTGACCTGACTAAAGGAGCTTCACTGCTCAACTTCTGTATCTGTGCTTTGTAGCTAGCCTTTATCATTACCCTACTTTGACAAGGCTTTGCAATGGTAGATTTTGGATTCTAAGAACTTACCTGTGGATGCGTGAAAGAGTTTGACATGAATACTTTTCCACGCCGAGGAATCTACCTTGCTATCAATCATATTATCTCACTTGCTTCCTCTGTTCTGGTGTCATTTTTTTTGCAAAAGAAACAATCTTCTAGTCTTCTTTCTCCTCTGGTGCTTGGACAAAGCCAGTCCCTTGATGGCTTTGATTTTGTGAAACCTTGGTTATTGTGGTGATACCTGGTGTTTCAATAGTTTTTTTCCCTTCTGAACAAGCGGAATTGATGTGGCCTAGGACTCCACATGTGGAACATAAAATGTCTTATCCTTCGTAGGCTAGAGTTTATTTGTGATGTCCGATGTAGATGTATTTTTTTTACAGGGATTCAAATTTCCATTTCTATGCAGATTCTCGCATAACGGCCGTATAGTGTTTCTGATATACACACATCAGTTTACCAACTTTCCTGGTGTTTGGCCAATTTATATGAGGATTGCATGGTGGTAGAACTCCGTAGGGAGTTCTGGCAGCCTGATCCAGATAGCCAATTTCATTTTAGTAGCGCTGGAGGCGGAAAAATTAGGGTGTTGTCTCCTGACTGATAGGAAGAAACCATTGATGAACCACGGGCATTTTTGTAATTCTATTTTTTTGTTATCTTTTTTTGTAGAAATTGACAATAAAGTATTCGTGGCCTAGGTCTATTAGTATAATATCCTCTATAGTTCTTCACATCAAAACTAGTTTTTTTTAAATATAGGTGGTTCATTTTTTGTCCGAGAATCTTGATGATGATGGAGTGCGCCCACAGTTTGTATATTCCTTTTTCTCTTCTTTTGTTAACTGGATCTCGTCTTCCCTGTCCTCTTCCATACTTGTATTTTGTTCTGGGGTGTCCATTTGCATTTCTTCATCTACATTTGTTCTTTCTACCTCTGGGAATCTAGTAGCCTTGGCATATGGTGAAGTAGAAATGTCCTTGGAGGATAGGGTGCCTGTTATGGTTACTTTTCCTGTCGTGAGGACCGACGTCTTATTTTTGACTCCGCTACTGTTCGGCGGATCAGGAGAGTCCAATGATTCTTCTTTTGGTGAGGTTGGTGTTGGGGAGTTGGTTTCCTGTTCACTAGAGAGCATTATGTTTTTCTTATAGACTAATTTTAAGGCTCAACAAGAACAAGAGCATTCCCCTTCTTATACTTGTTTTATGTTGTTGACTAGATGGAGGTCATAAGTCCCTAATACCTCTATTGCGTGCGTCATACTTACCCGTCCCTTAGACATTATTTGCTATGTGTTCATCTTAATCCTCTGTCCTATATCATCCTCGTAGATTGAGTCCAAAGTTCCA
The DNA here is from genome assembly GCA_038996855.1 of Solanum aculeatissimum. Classification (NCBI taxonomy): domain Eukaryota; kingdom Viridiplantae; phylum Streptophyta; class Magnoliopsida; order Solanales; family Solanaceae; genus Solanum; species Solanum aculeatissimum. Next base: position 7,617 of record JBCEWC010011051.1, read on the forward strand.
TTTCCCTTAGAATTATTTATTACTTGTTGTTTATTTATGCTTTCACAATGAAGGATGTGCCATGCATGCTTAAGAGGCTTGTTTGGGGTCCTTTCGAGTTTCCCATTCTCCATGTTATGCCAAGGTCCTGTGCAAAGTTCATGATAAATTTTGGTATCAGAGCACTAGGTTTCTAAATGGTCCTCAAAAGTCCAACACACCACATCAATTAGAGGCTTGTTCATGGTTCTGAAGCGCACCACAACTATAAATAAGAGTTTATGAATCATTTTAGGAATGATTCACTTCTTTATATTCTATGTCATGCTTTATGAGTTAAATTAATACTTTTTATTCCTAATGGATGATCTTTTTCTCCTCTAGATTATGCCACCAAGCAAAATGGCACAAAGATGTCCTACTCCCGAGAATGAACCAACCCCTCCGACCCCCCAAGCTCCCCAAGAAGTAGAAGGGGTCACTCATGTTGAATATCAGAATGTGGTCACTTTATTGGAAAGGGTCGTGGCCAACTAAGGAGTTCAAGCTCCTCATGTTCCTACCCCCTCTTCGAGATTACATAGTTAGCATGCTTTTGGGCTAAAGTCTGCAGATTTACAACTTTTTGATGGAGTATGAGACTCTCTATGGGTTGTGGATACTTCCACGAGACATAGAGAGGTGTCGTAGATGAGATCCAGTGAGCAACCTATTTTCTGAAGTTGCATCTATGGACTGTCAGATGAGTCATGAAAAATTATACGAGCCATAGATAATGTTCGTGCCTGGAGGATAAGATATTGTTGATTTTTAAGAAAGTTGTCAGACGAAACCTTCTACGGGTCGTATATCTTAACACGGCCTGTAGAAAGGGGTCATAGAACATGAAGACAATTTTACTAGATGAAGTCTACAAAGCCTTGGTATGGGCAATAGAACTTTGTACGACCTGCAACCTATCCTGTATTGCCTGCCTACTTAGTTTTTCTATTTCGATTTGGATTTGGATTTTTAGTAGTATAAATAGGTTTTTAGATTTTTTATAATAAAGGAGAAAGGGGAGACGAACCAGAACAGAGAAAAACACTTGGAAAACTCTTCTCTCATGATTGTTGCTTGAATTAATACATTGTGATTTTTTTTCAAGAAGCTTAGATTTCTTGTTCTTTAATTTATCATTGTAAGTGATTTATTATGCTATTCATGAACATGATTTATTCACTAACAATGATGATGCACAACTAAATCCAAAACTAGGGTTGTGGGAACCATAAAGAACTAATAAGGTAAAATTGGATAATCTGTGATTCTTGAAAAGTGTGCACGCATGTATTGATTATTTCTCTTTTTTTTAATTGCTTTTTAATAGGTGGCCAACGTTAGAACTCGCCAAGTGTTACTGACTGGATCAAGGTAGTAATGAATAGAAAAAAAGAATAATTAACATGATTCGATTGATGTTTTCTCATCTAATCAACCAAACTGGATCAAGAGGAGGTTGTACTGGCCAATAGGTAAGGGTTAGTAATGTCGCACTGTACGGAAGGATCAAATCACGTAGTAAAAATTATCTCTCACCTAGATCAAAGGGTTTGGTAAACTTAATTTACCGTTCTGCATTCTACACACTTGAAAAGATTGTGATTATCTAGTAATACCAAGTTAGGGAATCATGGGGAACACAATACCCTAGTTACTTCTTCTATTGATTTCACAACACTTGCATTAGTGTAGGTTTATTTTATACGAATTGCAAACCCCCTCTTTTGGGAGATAAGTAGGTTAATCACCTCGATTTGCTTGGAATTATTCTAAGTTTACCATATTCTCCGTAGGTTCGACCCTAACCTTGGTTAGGTTATATCTTGACAATGACTAGTTTAACCTTCAAAAAAGAGGTATAGCTTGGGCGAGATTTTGGCACCATTGCTAGGAAATACAACAAAACTTTTTTAATTCGAGTAATTTGAGAACTAACCCTTATTTCCCTCATTTTACGTTTGTTGTTGTTTTTGTTTTATTTTAGCGTACAGGTGTAGTGTATGCACAACACTCGTAGTCGAGGCAATTCCTTGACTCCATTTGTCCCTGAAATCCAAAGGATGCTAAGGAGAATGGCCCAGGATAATACGAACAACACTGCAAATGATGTAGTAAATGCAACACAGAACTAGAACAATGACAATAACAACCCACCACCATAGGTTCTTTAAGCCGCAGCTAATACATGGAATAAATATAGGCTTGAACCTATTGCGATGGATGTCACGGGAGCTATTTTGTTACGTCCATGGCCAGATGATACAAAGTTTATTATATCGAGTGGATTGCTTCAAATGCTGCAAAATTATGGGTTGTTCGTGGGCTTACCATCAAAGGATCCACATAACCTTTTACTCAACGTTGTATTCATCTGTAAGAGTATGATGGGAAACCAGAATCTGTCCATGGATGTCATTGGGATCTATGTTTTCACAGTCTCACATAGGTAATGCAGCGCTATGGTTATCTGAGCTACCACATAGTTCAATCACCAGCGGGAAGAATTGTAGAGGGCCTTTTTAGAGAGGTTTTTCCCGATATCAAATAAACTGAAGTTGAAGGTCCAAATCAACAACTTCGAGCAATAGTCTAGTGATCCACTCAGTATCACGTGGGATATATTCACAAAGTGCTTGAGGAGTGTCTCTGACCATAAGATTATTGATGACGCATTGGTGGAGATCTTGTATCGAGCCCTGGACAAAAATAGTCATGTTGTTGCTAACACTATCATGGAAGGCTAGTTTATAGATCGACTATTTTAGAATGTTGCAGAAAGGATGGAAAAAGTGGTCAAAATGAATCATGCATGGGGAACAAGAGATAAGTCAACTACGAAAAGCTCATTCTCAGTCAGTTCTAGTTTGGCACAAGCAAAGACAAGTGAGGATGTGATACAAGAGCTTGTTCAAATTAGTACCAATGTGGAGTAGTTGATGAAGAAGAACCAAGAATGTATGAATATAGTATCTCATCAGCCTCCACGAGCACCCATGTACGAGGAGCCTTACTATGAGTAAGAGACTTGCTTCGTTACAGATCAGTTGGCGCATTTCTAGACCAATGCAAGGGTCTAATTAGGACTAGTAGCACCAAGGTCAAGGAAACCAAGGTCAAAACTTTAACAGGGATTGTTCCTTTAGAGATAACAATCGAGGAGGCTACTATGATAGGAATAGGGGACAAGACAGAGATGTTTATTGGGGATGTAGAGATAGTTACAGAAATGGTTTGTATGTTCCACCACATAATCAGGATTCTGGTGCTGGTAGTTCTCGAATTGAGGAGATATTTGATCGACTATTAAAGAAGGTTGATGCTCAAGATAAGAACTTGAAGGGGATGAAATCTAATATCTCCAATATTAACAAAACATTGAGTCTTATTCTATTGCCATCATGCAGTTGGAGCAACAGTCCGGTCAGATGTCAACTCAATTAAACTAGCGCCAGAAAGGTACATTGTCCAACAACATAGTTCAAAATCCTAAGAATGAAGGGCAGTGTATGGCATTCATGACACGTGGTGGTAAATAGACCATTGACCCTCCAATGCTAGTCGAAGATGATGATATTTGCGAGGAGACGGTTGAGCCCAAAGATATAGAGATCGAAGATGCTCATGCTAAGGATGGGGGAAGTGATACAGCTCCAACGCCACAAAAGTTGAAACCCATTCCTCGACCTCCTCCTCTCTTCCCCTAGAGACTGAAAAAGAAGGAAGAGAAAGGTAAACTCCAATACTTCATCTCCATGCTGAAACAACTCTTCATTAACATCCCTCTTATTGAAGCACTGAAGAAGATGCCCAGGTATACAATGTTCATGAAGGACTTGGTTACAAAGAAGCAGACTATAAGTTAGGAGCTTTCTCAAGAGCTACAACATTGCAGTGCAATATCCACAAGGTCCTTGACACAAAAGAGAGAAGATCCCAGAGTGTTCACCATACCATGCAATATTGGAGATGTTGAGTTCGCAAGGGCATTATGTGACCTAGGAGCCAGCATCAGTCTGATGTCTCTTGTAGTGTTCAAAACTCTGGGAATAGGAGCCCCTACTCCTACAAGCATGCAATTGTTTATGGCTGCCAGAACGATGAAGAAGCCTGTGGGGATACTATATGATGTTCTTGTCAAAGTGGATAAATTTATATTCCCTGTAGACTTTGTGATCCTTGATTGCGAGGTCAATTGCAAAGTCCCAATTATCTTGGTAGGCTCTTCCTAGCCATTGGGCGAGCACTAGTCAGGCCAACTCAAGTTTCGATTGAATGATGAAAAAGTCGTCTTCGACATCTGTCAGTCGATGAAGAGGCCCAATGAATTGAAGATGGAAGTTTGGGCACTTGATGATGTTTGAGTAATCAAGTGGTCCAAGTCATGCCACGATAATAAATCAAGTACTACTTAGGAGACAACCCAAGATATTTGATGTAATAGTTGTAGTTTTGTTTTATTTTTAGCTTTTTATACTTATAGGTAGTTTAATTTTTTGTATTTTGGTTGTAAGTTTTGGACTCTCAACTGGTGGCATATAGGGTAACAGTGTGCTTTGTGAAGACTATGCAGGTATAAGACCAAGTCAACCATCTTGGGCTGAAGAAGCAATAAGAAGTGATTCTACGACCAGTTCTACGAGCCATATTTAAAATGACAATCTATACACTGACTCGTAAAACACTTCTAGTGAGCAAAAAGTTATGCACTCCAGTCCACAAGCCAACTTTATGTCCCGTAGATAAAACTATGAGTTGTGAATGAGGCTCGTGGACTCTAGGTAAGTTTTCTACATTTGACTGGGTGTTGGAGGTTTCTATGACCCACTCTATGAGTCGTGTTCTATAATATGGCTCATAGACAGGTCCATGAAGCCAACCCCCAAAATCAAGATTTTGGTAGTTTATGAGACCAGGATCTACAGGTCGTAGAAAAATCTAAGACCTGTAATTGGTGTTTCATAAAATTCTAGGCCCAATTATTCAATCGACCCAGTCAAAGTATTAAAGAGGGGTCAAATAATTTTAACTCCCTATTCTCACGAAAATTTTGAAAATACCTGACCCCTACTCCTACCCTAGCATTCCGACCACCGCCTGGCCATCGTCCCCAATATCTAGCAAGATTTATGGCATCACTCTGGTGGCCTAGGGTTTACCCTCTTTAGATTCCTATTTCAATTTTCCATCCATTTTCAAAATTTCAGTAAGTCCTCGACACTAAAACCTTAGTATTATCGAAATTAGTATAATTTGGTTGAAATTATTGATGGTTACGGTAGTTCAAACTTGATGGGTTCAAGTTACATGTTGCCTTTGTATGAACTATGTGTTTAACCTTAATTGAAGTGTTGTCGTTGTTGTGAATAATGTAAAATGTTGGAATATGAGGGTGGTCGCATATTGTTTGATTGTTATTATGGGAAAACCATGTCATCACATCTTGTTCGAATTGGATGGAAATCATTGCTTTAAAAAATGACATGTGATTGCTTGTGTATGCTTAATTTCTAACTTTCAAATGAGTGTTGGATTGTGGTGTAATTTGTAAAATAATATTTGTTGAGGTAGTGTATAATTGCCGTATGTGGGGTATTGGAAATTTTTTTGGCATTGTACGGGTGCATAAGGTTCTTTCTTCAGTGCTAAAATGATTGATTATGGTATATGCATGTTATTTTGGAACCTATTTGATGGTCTTTAGAGACTTAAGCTACTAGAGTCTTCACACCACGACGGTAGTTGCCCCTCGTAGGAAGAACCAGTAACTTGGGGTTTTTTAGACTCCATCGGACGAGACCTTCTACGGGTTGTAGTTTTGACTACGACCCAGTAGATAAGTCTCGTAGGGTGATGCCTGCAGATGATTGTTTTCTGGAACCACATCTACGATTCATTTTATGGCTCATAGTTTATTCTATGAGTCATACCTGGTCTCGTAGATACAGTTCCAGTATCTTGTTTTACTGTACCCTGCCACCTACAAAGGCCTTCTATGGCCTGTGGTTTTCCCTATGGCTCGTAGATAAGCCTTCATAGTTTTTTTTCCTGTCACTTTGTTTTTGCTATAATCTTGCTTTTTGTTCCTATACTTGTGGGACTAAAGATTATGCTAAATGATGTGGCTTGTAGGTACTATGGCTCAAAACCCTAGACGTGATGACATATAGGCCATGTGGGACCGGCTATGTGATGAGCCCACAAACTATGAGGCCGCCCCCCAGACTAGTGGCTCACCAGTGGAGCTTGGTGTCCAACTTGATTTGGGCATCGAGACACGATAGACATGGGATTCTAGTAGACAAGAAGGGTAGCCCAAAACTCAGGCTATCATGGTCCTCCCTCCCCAATCTGATGAGGGAGGTGACAGGGCTAATAGTTTGATTAAGATACTTCGTCCGAGGAAGGGTTCGAGTTCGAATATAAGGAAGGATCAGAGTTTGCATCCATATCAGCACCTTGAGCACCACCCTCACCTCCATATGCATTGACTAGTTGATTGTTGTGCAAGGGATGCAACAGATCTACCGACACGAGCTTTAGCACAATAGAGGGATCGACCAACCTGTTCCATTCTGAGGAGCCCTGGATCATTACTACTTGGCTTGACACTATCTGAGGAATCTGAGGTGTCATGGAACATTATAAATTAGAGTGGATGACAGCTCCGTCGGGTAAGTACTCCCTAGAGATGGTCAGAGAATTCTACGCATCCTATTCCTCCACCATTTTTTAGTCGACCCCGAAATGGAAGAGACCCCTCACTCAGCTCAGATTGAAACACACTATAGTGAGGGGTAGACAGGTTAACATATTAGAGGCCACCATTTTCTAGAGGCTTTTTAGTCTCGAGTACCAGGCCTCCAAGGCTACAATTGAGTTTGATCACAGAATGGGGCAGACTCGGGACAAGGCCCTGGTGAGAGATCCAGCTCACAGGGCCACATTGATGAGATGGATAGACGACCACATAACTGAATAGAGTCAGGACCCTAAGTGTGTTGCTACATCGTCGGCATCCATAGTTAAGGCATCACTTGGCTTCACTGACATGTTTTGGTGGGTTGTCGTTAGATCACGGATCTAGAAAAAACTTGCAGATAACACCCTGACACCGAACCACACGATATTGGTTGTCACCATCTTGGTTGGTTATGACATTGACTAGGCCCACTTGATTGCAGAGCAGATTTAAGAGGCATCCCTAAAGACGTCCACCTCTATCCCCTTCCCGTATTTGATATATCAACTATGCCTTGCCGCACCATAGCCTCCAGTCCATATGCTAGAGATGTTCGCTGTATCACCACCGTTTGAGCCTCTATCTTCTTCCACTACTGTTGATACACCCAAACTCACACCTCAAATGAAGTGTAAAGCGGTCGTTGACCAAATACAGAACCCAACAAGAGTTGGGGTCGATCCCACAGGGAATGCGTAAAAATAAAGCTAATAGAACTTCATCTCACGTGTAATTACTATTTCCGAAATAATAATGCATAATGAAAATGAGGGTTTTGCAAGGGTATTTAAAAGCTAATTATCACATTTAATCTACTAATTACTCTCTATGATGACTACTGATATTCAATAATATCTTACTAGACTAGGTTTGTGGTCCCCATGATACCAATTCCAATATTCAAACTTAGGGCTTCTACGATAGTGATCACATATACAGAGTAGGCAAATAGTTAACACCTAATTCACCTTCCAGTCCTTCTTAGGTGTATATCATTCCTTACCTTCCAGTCTCAGAACGTTTTACTCATTTTACCCTTGTTTTCCACCCCAGGATACTCTCACCTTCCGGTCTCGAGCACTTAGACTAGGTTAACAACCCCAAATTCTACCACAAGAGTCTTTTCCTAATCACTACCTCCCTTTCGGGCATGTACTGAATACAAGGTTACCCTAACACATCGACTCATCAAGGTTTAGATTCAATTGAAGACATCTTATGGTGCATACGATGATCATTTTTTATGTTTGCCCTAAATTTGCCTATCTTCTTTGGTTATCATGGTTTCCACAACCCTAGTTGTGGGTTTATCCTAGCATGCTTGAAGAATCCGAATTACAATGAGATGAAAAAATCATGAATAATACTTACGATTGAATAAACAGTGAGTTGATGGCTTACAATCACAATTCAACGGATCGAAAGTCACAAATCTTGACAAACGTAGGTTAAACAATGAAAATATCTCAAAGTTCTTGTGTTCAACCGTCAACAACATGTAAAAATGACCTAAAATAAATATATATATGACCTAGAAACTAATCCAAATCGAAATAGGAAATTTGGGCATCGACATGCCCGATGGCAACTACCCGGACCGTGTACAGTTGAACAGTCTGTGTAGTCGTCCGTGAGACTAAACTTAGAACACATTTCTTGCCCGTCTCAGCCAACCTTTCTGCCTCACTCAATGGATGAAGTGATGGGCCGTGTACTGCCATACAATCCATGAACAGTACCGTGTAATCTTCCTTAGCACTCCATATTTTTGCACTCCTTGCCAAAGGTTCTGCCTCACTTCGCGAGTGGCCAAACTTCCCGTGATAAGCCACACGACCCATTAAGGGTCCCATGTGGTTTCACTTTGTCTCATTTTCTTCACTTTATCTGTCTTTACTTTCTGCCTCATCTCACGGTCAGGCTAACGGTCCGTAAACCGTACCACAACCCGTTATACGTACTGTGTAATCTTACTTGGAAGCGGTTCCTTGTCCAATTTCAGCCAAACTTTCTGCCTCCTTCCACGGTCAGCTACACGGCCCGTGAAGGAGTACACGGACCGTTCAGCCTCCCGTGAAGGGACACTTGGGCACTTTTCAGCTTGGTTCACCGTTCTCAGCACATTGCCACCCCTTACGAATGACCTTACGGTTCATGCAAGCTCATATGGCCCGTGAAGGTGACCGTGCGAGGCTTGAAATGACATTTTTCTCGTTTGTTGCTTCCTTTCTACATGTTTCCATGCCTAAACCTGATTTCCTGAAAATAAACACTAAACAAACCATTAAACAAATAAGATTTTCTTGAGAACTTACGAAAATTCTAAGTGAAAAGAGTTATCTGAGTTGCATTTTCGCGACTCATCAACACCCTCAACTTAAAATCCTTGCTTTTCCTCAAGCAATGACTAAACCACACAATACAATACACAAATACAAGCCCCTAACAAATGTCATACAATAATCCCCAAGTTACTCAGATTCACCAGCAGAAGCAACTTTAATATGTACGTGCGCCCTAACAGACTTACACAACTCTAGCTAAGCATCATATTATGTCACGCCCAAAATCCCATTAAGGCGGACTGGCACCCATTGCCGACCAGGATCGAGAGAACCAACCTTTAATCACACTTTCCATGAACATTATAAGGTATTTCCACACTCAACATACCTTTAGGAAAATAGA
>JBCEWC010011052.1:0-17062 GCA_038996855.1 Solanum aculeatissimum
TAATTGTTTACTTTCTTATTTCATGTATTGAGGGTGAGCCCCAAACTATGTCGAGGCCCCGCTCTTTCTTATGTAGAGGCAATGTTGGACATGTTAGACTCTCACACGTTGTATTATGCTTATTTTGGGATGTTATGACTATTGGAATTATGTTATGGAAATGATGTTTTGATTATGCTTATATTTATGTTTATGGGATTGTGAATGTTAGGAATGTGCTTATGTGGAATGTCTCCTAACCTGGTATGCCCCTATAGCTTGAGTCCTACTTACCCACCCCTTAGAAATACTTGCTATGTGCTATGTGATTCATGCTCATCCTATTCCCGGCAACATCTCAATAGCTTGAGTCCAAAGCCCCGTTTCTCGTAAAATTATGTGTTATGTGTTTACGTTTTTGCGCTTTTGAACCGATGATATGAGTGATGATGCTATGATGGCTTGATCGAGATCCTTTGGGTTCTCCTTCGCCATGTCACATCTAGGCCCCACTTCTGGGTCGTGACACATTCAAGCATCACTTTAGGCTTCATAGGGTGGTTGATAGTATCAAGACACCTCTAGTCAAGGCGGTCCTCCCTATGTAACCAGGAAAAGGGTGAGTGATATAGTTATGGCAGTTTTAGGTGTCTTCATATTCAACCAATTAGAGGTTTAGGGCCTCTAAGACAGGTACCATAAGCTGTAGTGGTTGATATTTTACTGAATGATCTTTCCAAAGGTGTTATGATTGTTGAGAGTTATATCACTAGTCCAGAGATTACTCTCAAAGGAGAGCTGTATCTTTCTTCATAGGCAGCCTAATTAGCCCCAGTACCAACACCTTCAATCAGAGTCAGAGGTTAGGATCAGGACCATAGGGGTTATTAGCAAAGCTCCTAACGTGATCAATAGAGTTTTAGGGATGATAAGAAGGTTTCAAAGGTGGTTCTAGGGGTGTTTGGTCAGGTGGTAGAGGCGACACTCAAAGGAGAGGCCATTAGAGAAATTTCTATGTAGCCTTAGTGAGGTCAGAGGCTAAGGCATTGCATGATGTCATTATAGGTACGATTCCTATATGCCAACAATCAACTTTGTTTGGTCCAGGGTCCACATATTCTTATGTATTTATTTATATTGCTCCTCACTGTGGGGTGAGCCTGAGCCTCTTTTAGCATTGCTTTGTGTGTCAACTCCTGTGGGGGATTCTTTAGTAGAGGATCAGGAATGTAGATTATGTGTGCTCACTCATCAAGGGTGGGATACTCAGGCAGATATGATATTGCTTGATATGATTGATTTTGACACTATTCTAGGTATGGATTGGTTGGCTTCTCATCATGTAGTTTTGTATTATTATGTCAAGTCTGTCACCTTGTCCATACCTAGTATACTCCAGTTGTATGGTAGGGATCGGTTAGTCTTGCCCCAATTGGTATTATCTCTTATACTTAGGCATGGAGGTTTATAGCTACCGGATGTCTAGCATACTTGGCTTATGTCCACAATGTACCGAGCGAGACCTCTTTTGTTGGTTCAGTTCCAGTAGTTTGTGAGTTTTCTATTGTATTTATCACTGCCTTATCTAGCCTATCCTCAGAGAGTGATATTGATTTTTCTATAGATTTAGAGTTGGGTATTAAGCCTATTTCTATCCCTTCTTATCGGATGACCTCCACAGAGCTTAAAGAGCTCAATGTTAAGCTTCAGGGCCTTCTAGATTAGGGATTCAAATGGTCAAATCTTTCTGCTTGGGGTGCTCTATTTGTTAAGAAGAAGGATGATACTTTACAGATGTGTATTTCTTACAGGTAGTTGAATAGGGTGACAGTGAATAACCATTACCCGCTGCCTCACATTGATAACTTATTTGATCAGGTATAGGGGCCTATAGTGTTTTATAAGATCGATTTAAGGTCCAGCTATAATTAGTTTAGGATTAAGGAAACAAAAATCCCTAAGATCACCTTTTAGACTTGTAATAGACATTATGAGTTTCTGGTTATGTCATTTGGAATGACTAATGACCCTGCTGCCTTCATTGATCTGATGACTTGAGTGTTAAACCCCTATCTTGACTCCTTCATGATCATGCTCATTGACAATATTTTGGTATACTCATGGATCCAGGAGCAGCATGCACAACATTTGAGGATCGTGCTCTAGACTTCAAGGGATTATTATTTTTATGCCATGTTTCCTAAGTGTGAGTTTTGGTTGGAGTTCGTGATGTCCCTAGGGCACATAGTGGCTAACAAGGGTATTATGGTAGATCCAGTTAAGATTGAAGCTATTCATGGTTGGGCCAGGTCCACCTCTATTACTAAGGTTAGGAGTTTTGTTGGTCTGGTCGAGTACTAAGGTGGCTTATTGAGGGATTGTCCTCTATTACTGCACTGTTTACTCGGTTGACTCGCTAAGGTATTCCTTTTATGTGCTCTAAGGAGTGAGAGTTAATCTTTCAAAGATTTAAGGAGTTGCTTACTACCACTCCTATTTTGACTTTTCCAGTTGAGGGCGAGGGTTTTACCATATATTGTGATGCATCTGGTGTTTGCCTAGCGTGTGTTTTGATGCAACGGGGTTGAGTTGTTGCTTATACATGTTGACAGTTGAGAGTTCATAAGCGAAACTACCTAACTCATGAACTAGTGTTGGCGATGGTAGTTTCCATACTCAATATGTGAATGCACAACTTATATAGGGTTCATTGTGAGGTATACACAAATCAACACAACCTTTAGTATATCATGAGCCAGAGGGACCTGAATTCTAAATAGAGGTTCTAGGTTGAGTTATTAGCTGATTATGACCTTTCTATCCTCTACATCTAGGCAAGCCTAATGTTGTTGCTAATGCCTTAAGCTAGAAGGTGGTAAGTATGGGTAGTTTGGCCTACTTTCCCACTGTGGAGTGGCCTCGAGCTTTGGATATCTGGTCTTTACTTAAATAGGATGGTTAGATTGGATATCATAATCACTGGGAGGATACTAGTTTTTGTAAGGACCCACTCTTCCTTGTTTGGTTGGATCCGTGCCAGATAGTATGAGGATGAGTCATTAGCATCCCTCATAGATTGGTCTTTATAGGATGATGGTGGCCTGGGAACTATAGACCTAGGTGGGGTTCTCAAATTCGACGACCATTTGTATGTTCCCATAGTTGGGGGGCTTGGGAAAGATAATTCTTTATGAGGCTCAGGATTCTAGATATTCCATCTACCTAGGCATAAAAAAGATGTATCAAAATTTGAGGCAACACTACTGGGGGATGGTATAGGGAAAGACTTAGCTGAGTATGTGTCCCTTTGCCTTAGTTGTCAGCAGGTGAAGGTCAAGCATCAAAGGCCTGGTGGAGAGCTTAAGAGTTTACCCATTCTTGAGTGGAAATGGGAGCACATCATCATGGATTTCATGATGGGATTACCTCAGACTTCCAAGAGTATTTAATAGTATTTAGATCAATTGACCAAGTCTTCTCACTTCCTCTTGGTTTGATCTATATTCAATGCTGGGTGGCTAGCCTGAGTCTATATTCAGGAGGTGGTCCGTCTTCATGGGGTACAAATTTCTATCATATCATATCAAGGGTCTCAATTTAACTCTAGTTTCTAGAGAGATTTTCAAAGAGAGTTGGTCACCCAGGTTAATCTTAGTACTATGTTTCACCCACAAATCGATGGTCAGTTAGAGCGTACTATCCAGGTGTTGGAGGATATGTTTCAAGCCTGTGTATTTGATGTTAATGGACAGTGGGATTAGTTCTTATCCCTAGCGGAGTTTACATACAACAACAACTACCATTCTAGTATTCGGATGGCCCCATTTGAGGTCTTATATGATAAGCATTACCACACTCCTGTTGGATGGTTTGATTTCATAGAGCCTAGATCGTACAACATAGATCTATTTTAGGAGGCCCTAATCGAGTTTTGAGTTATTTAGGATAGGTTGAGGATAGTTTAGTGTTGGCACCAGAGTTATGTTGATCATAGACACTACCCTTTACATTTTGGTGTTAATGAATAAGTGTTTCTATGGATATCGCCCTTGAAGGGCATGAGAAGGTTTGATAGGTGGGGGAAGATTAGCCCTCGATAGATTGGGACATTTGATAATTTGAGGAGGATTTGTACAATTACATATGAGTTAGCTCTTCCTTTAACATTTTTAGCTATACACTTGGTTTTTCACATCTCGATGCTACACTGGTATGTGCTAGATGAGCCTCATGTGTTGTAGTACAATTTAGTTGAGTTAGATGATCGCTTGACCATTGTTGAGTAGTCGATAGCCACTTTGGCTAAAGACATCAGATAGCTTCACTCCAGAGCCATACCTATGGTTAAGGTTTAGTAAAGGCATCGAGCAACTGAGGACGCTACCTATGAGACCGAGCGGGATATATGGGAGTAGACCCCAACCTGTTTGAGCCTTTAGGCATGCACTTATTTTTACTTTTGTGGATGAAAGTTCTTTTAGTAGTGGATGTTCTAATGACTTTCTAGGTCATTTTCTATTTTCGATGATGAGTCCATATCTTAGATGCATTTTGGGCTTCAAATGTGAAGAAGTGTTGTCCTTAATGTGCTATTATGCTTCATTTGTTAATTAATATTCATGTGTTATGCTAGGAATGAGGTTAAAAGTACATAGATAGACAAGACTCAAACAAAGCAAGAAAAAGGAGAATAAAATGCTTTAAAGGTGGTCAAAAATGGCATCGCAAACATACTAGGCGGATCGCCAAAGATCCAATGAGACCACCTAATGTTACAAGAATCAATCCCCCAAGTTTAGGACAGAAAGACAACATATGAGGAGGTTCGGTGGATAGCCTAATATTGCAGAGACATGAGCCTTCAAGAGATATAGAAGAAAGTAGTCAAGTGCATATTCGACGTATCGCCAGAGTGCTCGATGATGGCTGACCTTGACCACTGAATAGTGAATTAGGGAACAAACTTTCATTAATTTGTACGGAATATAAAAGCTTTTTGGTAAGTACATTGTAGAGATCATTCAATATCAGATTTTATAGTGACTATATATATAGAGAGAATAGAATACATAGAAGGTTCTTGCTGAACAAGTACAAGGTTTGGTGATTTCAAGCTTTAGGAAGAAGAATTTGGAGATATTAGCTAGAGTAATTCATCTTACCTATGTTCTTAGCTATAACTTATGGTATTATTTCTCTACTTTTGAACATGTGCGGCTAAAACCCCTATGTAAGGGGGGTGTATATAATATGGGTCTTTGATTTCTTAGTTGGGTTCTATGATATTTTGGTTAAATTGATGTTAATCTGAGTGAGTATACTTCTATTGCTAAGTTTCATCTAAAAATCTTAAGGTTGCAAACACGAGGTTTACTTTTCATCTCTGATTATTGTAGTAATTTGAGTAATTAGAGTGGGAAATGGGTGTATTAGCTAGAAATCTATTGTTGTTTTAGCTAAATGCCACCAAAATAGGTTCAATGGCTATAATTTCTCAGGCCAGGTGTGTGCTTAAGCGATTTGCTTGTGGAGTTGTAATAGATTTATATGAGACACCTTCACTGTTGTAAATGAAGTGTTGGTTACCATCAACCTAGCTTAATCACATATTTTTAACTTGATTAATCAACTGTTTAGACTCGATTAATTAGATATATCCCTATATTTTCACACCCCCAATATCTCTCTCTAATGATTGTTAACTTATAATTTAGATTTGTTATTAACTGAATCTTAGTATCTATTTACTTGCAACCCCCATGTCAACACTACAAATTCCTAGTTCAACACATTACTTCAGCTCTTGAATGTCCATTCCCTGTGGGATTAGGGTAGGAGGTGAGCAGGGGCTATGGGAGAACACCATGGTCAGGACCGGTGGGATTGGGAACTAGATGGCTTAGTAGTTTAAAGGCAGTGTGGTACCATATGCCATGAAAGATCAACTCAGGCACCACTACCACAATGTTTTTAGCATCTCATCCCTGATAGGCGGCATGTAATCCCAAGTTTTCTTGGTTCTGACCACAATAGCTACCTTACTAACCGAGTAGTACATTATATGATAGGTTATTCAACTTTTCCAGGGCTTTTCACACAGGCTTTGAGAGGCTCTCCCTAGCCTATAGTGCGGTTCATCTTTGCTCGGGAACAAGTCTCTTACTATCATCACTAATTTACCTAACTCGGTTCTACTTTCAGAGGCTATTATAATCACAACAAGCGATATAAGGGCAAATATTTACTGTTGTAGTAATGCCTTGTTGATATTAGATAACCTAGCAAACCATCAATTTCCTAGCGAGAAAAGCTCATTGGAGTGTCACCTTAAACCCCTCCCTGCGTCTGCAACTATGGGACCAAACTACCCATCTCCCTCCCCCTCGAAGAGAGAAGAACAAGAGGAAAGTTTAACCAATAATCATATTATTTAGAACAAAAGTGTATTTAGAAGAGTGTAGTAACTTTGATAGAATTTCTAAGAATATTTCTCTCAAACTCTACCTATAGACCTTAAATCTAGGACTTTTTTGGGATGACTCTAACTTGACTCTACTAAGGACTTGGCCTCCCTTTTATAGGAGAAGGTTGGCCTTACAAACCGACTCAAAAATAAAAAAAATAGTATCATAAATGGCACACCACTTTAGGAATGGATGGGCCCTACCTTATTTCAAAAGTAGTAAACCTATCTAAAATTAGTATATCTCATCCAAAATTACTATATTTATCTACTTTATTCAAATCAGGCTCCACCTAACATGTGAACAGAGCATGCTAAAACAAATCATAAAAGACAAAGCATGATGTTGGCATGCGAAAACATGTGCAAGCTGATGAGTCAGTAACCTGTAGGCCACTGCAAGCAGGTCTGTATGCTACTTATAGACATCTGGTAAGTTGGTGGGTAAGCTACTTGTTGGCAGCATCCAAGTTGGTGCACAAGATACTTGTAGGCAACTTTCAAGCTGGTGGATAAACTACTGGTGTGGGTAATTGGTGATGAAGTTTTGCGGTTGACTTGGTGACAAAGCTTTGCTAACTAGGTGGCAAAGTTTTATGGCTGACTTGGTGACAAAGGTTTACGACTGGCTTGGTGAGGAAGCTGGGATAAACTTGGTAGTGAATTTTTGGGGTAAACTTTGTAAGGAAGTTATTGTAAACATGGCAGATAATTTGGGTAATTTGGGTTAGTGGTAATTTTTATGGAGGTGGTAACATTGTTGTGGTGAATCTTGCATATGTCATCGGGTAGCATCAGACTATACAGAGGTTGAAAGAGTTGCCGATGGGCGTAAGTATCCTTCTTCCGTCCATAAATCAATGTTGTGTTTTTTCTTGCTCAACTCTCTATTCGCAAGACCTCGCTTGAGTGATTGGGTGAAGTATTTACTCTTGCTCATTGGTTCTGTAGTTTGTGATCCCATTTTTATAGTGAAAGGTTCAACCTTATGCTCGTTATGGCCTGTTTTATCTGGTCTTTGGTGATCTCGTATAGAATCCTATACTTTCTAACAGCTTGTCAGACCTTTTCCCAGTGAGGGTAGTTGTCAGTGTAGTTCCATCGTGCTATTTCCTTAGGCCATATCTCCTTTGAGATACATCTATTTTGTTGGAAGATGATTCTCTAGGCTTCATGGTACTCATCTTCTAAGGACAAAATAGAGAAGGGGAATTTCCAATAGAGGCAAACTTTTGATAAGGCTATACCTATCTGTCGATAACCTTCACTATCTTGTGTAACATGGATACCTTGTCCTTATAGGAATCTCTGAAGCAACACATCCACCACATCTTAGTCGAAACCACAATAAGAACTTCTGCAAAGGTTGTTGGATTCTGTCGAAATCCCTGAACAGGTTGCACTTGAACTCACCTTGTCCTCGTAGGAATCTCTGAAGCAATGCACCCACCACATCTTGGTCGAAACCACAATAAGAACTTCTGCAAGGGTGGTTGGATTTTGTCGAAATCCCTGAACATACAGGTTGCACTTGAACTCCATGAAGATATAGTATTGGTGACATAGTTACCAAAACAACCATGGGAGTTCCTGGGGGAAGTCATCTGCCAAGAGGATGAAGATGTGGTAGAATTGGTACTCCGGGTGGACTCCAAAAGGTTTGCGGATAAATCCTCCATACTTTCTGAACACTTGAAGTTCATAGAATGTCCTTCTATCCACCATAATTAATGGATCAAAGGGATCCCCAAAGTAGGTAAATAGTTCTTATAGGTAGTCCACCATTCCATCTGGAGGTATTGGTCACTTTCTGATCATCGAGATAGATGCAGGTTCTCTTGAGTTGGTGTCTTCACTGAAGATGTGTAATAACTTGGAGGCCGTGGTGTATGGCTTGAACTATTTCTTGAAAGCTATTCCCTTTGTTCTTATCTTAAGGCGGTCCTTGAGTTGCTTGTAGATGTTGAACCCAACGATGATGTCTTTTTTGGGGATGGCTGAACCTAGGAGCTTGGTCTTGAATTGTAAGCCTAGGAAGAACTCAATCATAACTGGGTGCTGGGCGCTTATCTTGGTCATTAGGAGTTTTGTTGATGGAATGTAGAAGTTCTAGAAGTGAGAAATCCAGTGGTCATTGGGTAGGACAACTGGGTTAAGAATGGATGATGTGGCCCCTGTATCTATGAGTGCGATTACGTGCACTAGCTAATCTCATTTGGATGAGAAGATAGCTAGTTAAACTCCAGGGTGTCAACCTTATCGTTCTTTCTTAGGTTGGATATCTGGTACTTGTTGTGGCCGAATTCATCAATGATGTTGCGATGCTCTTCTGCTGATTTGTACACTTCTAAGGAGAAGGATTTCTTGCTCGTTGGTTCATCCTCTAGTGATAAGATAAACTCTAGATCGTCATCTGTGCTAAGATAAATATCTGTGTTTTTTGCTATTTCCTCAAAGAGTTGGAGGGCCTTGACTGATCTCTTTGACTGTGGGTGGTTCTTTGTAAAGTGTCCAGGTCTAGTCCATAGGAAGCAATGGTTCTTCTTGTCGTGGTTTCCTGGACTTCTCCTCCTGAAGTACTTTCTGTGCTGGGTCATCCTTGACCTTGCATCTGGAGATCCAGACAACTTGAACCTCCTGTACTATTTGTGGACCTTCCTTCTTGCTCTGTGGCTTGAGCAAGCACAGTCATATTTGGTGACCAGTTCACTGCATCTTCATGCCCTTTCAAGTGCTGGGTTTCTCTAGACAATCTATTTCAAGAAAGATCTCTTTGTACAAATGCTATCCAGTGCTTGGAAGATCACTTGCCTGATGTAGACGATGTGCGAGGTAGTTATGGTCTTGAACTTATCTTCTATGATTGTCATAGCATGCCCTTCTAACATCTTAGGTAGTGATGATATGAATGCTTGCTTCAATCTAGGGTCTCCTCCTAGATAAAAGTATATTCTTGCTATCTTCTTGAAATGGATATCTATTACATCTCTTCCATACGATATTCACTTCATCTCATAGAGCTGTCTTCACGGCTTCTCCCTTCGTTGGATGATATCTTGATGGTAGACTTCCATGAGTATGTTCAAGTTTCCTGTAAAGTCTTAGGATGTGAGGAAGTAGTTCTGATCTTGCATTCCTAGTGCATTCCACTAATCCTTGAGTATGCCAGAGAACCTTGAAGTGAATTTCTATAGGATCATGTACTTCTCATGCTCGACCAAAAGTATTGTGACCATCCAAGTGTAGAAGTCTTGTATCCTTTGAGGCCATGATGAGACCTTGACATCTTCATGTGTGAAGGTGTGGAAGCCAATTCCAACCTATTTTGGAGTTGTCGTTGCTGATTCTAGCCTTATGCTATTAATGATCCTCCCTTTTTCCATTCATGAAGTTGGTTTGAACGTCATAAAAAATGGCATCGTTGCTGAGAAATGGTACTAGTTCTTGATTGAAGTTTTTGTTTGAACTTAGTTTTTATAGTTGAACTCTGCTATTACTTTTCTTGTTTTTTGTGCTGATTTAGTTAGGTGAAAGGTGGATGACACTGAAAGTGTACATGGTGCCAATGTGGGAGAAGTAAATGACTTCTACAATATCGATTGGGATCTAGTGGGCAGCACAGGAGTGATCCGATTCCCACCAATAGCTGGAGATGTTGAGTTTCGTATCACTAGCACAATGTTACAGTATCTTCAACTAAAAGGGTTTTTCGGAGGGAAAGCCCATGAAGTTCCCCATGAGCATCTTCAGAATTTTGTAGGTATGTGTTTGCTATTCAATTTCTAGTAAGTCACACAAGAAGTCACCAGATTGCGGTTCTTCCCATTCTCCATAATCGAAGAAGCTATGAGGTGGTTAGCTGAACTTTCTCAGACTTCAATTACATCATGGGGGGAACTACAAAATGAGTTCCTCAAAAGGTTCTTTCCTCCCTCGAAGATGGTCAAGCTATGATGAAGCATTGAAAATTTTAAAAGGACAAATGATGAGCCATTGCATGAAACATTGCTATGGCTCCATAAACTTTACCTTCAATGCTTGAACCACAGAATTGCTGACCACTTGTTGTTGCAACATTTCTATGTGAGCCTAAATGCTGTCAACAAGGGTGTAGCTGATTAGTTAGCAAGAAAAGAAATTATGAAACAATCATTTGCTGCTGCCTTGGAATTGTTAGATGAGATGACCAAGATAAATAGGGCTTGGTACACCCAAGATGACTATGTTTCTTCTACCAAAAGGGGACTGTCCAAAGAAAAATTAGCCAAAGAGCTAGAGCAAGATGAAAATATGGCATAAATAATGGTGCTACTGAATCTTTCATCAAAACTTGTAGCAAATGGCAGTTGAAAACAAGTTAATGTTGTGGGTGCTACTAGTAATGTGTCTTATGAGTTTGAGCCCATTTATAGTGGTTATAATGAAGAGGTGTGCTTCGTGGGAAGTCATGTATTGGGTTCTCGGCCGGCCTTTTCAAGGCCACCGGAGAATGAAGGTCGAAACGTCTGGAATGGCTAGAAAGATGGAAATTGGGTGAATCAATCAAGAAGTTGGCAAGGAAAAGATAGTGAGAGAAATCACTATATTCTATCTCAACATATGTTAAAGTCCAATGAGCCACTTGTGAAGTCGGAAGGCTCTAGAACAGAAGATATGCTTGCAAGGATCTTAAGAAAAGTGGAGGCTTCAAATAATATGTTGAATGAAATAAAATTAAGCTTCTCTCAACAAAGCTAAATGATGACACATCACTCAACCTCAATCAAACACTTGGAGACATGACTAGAAACACTCTTGGCTTAACTCAACAACCAATGGAGGAGAACTGATCGGCCCTGCATGGCTGTTACTACTCTATGTGGTAAGGTTATTGAGTCTAATGTAGCAACCAAGACCTTTTTATTTAGGGGGGGGGATCAAAGATTGGGGAGAGAAAAATAATGTGATGGTGAATGAAGAAAACACTACTCTTGGCAATCCCGGGAGTGAGTGCAATGGAAAGGATGGGGGTTAACCAAATGAAGTTGAAAAATATCCCTCTCAATTTTTTTCCAAGAATGTTATTCCCTTCCTCGAAAGGCTGAAAAAGAAGGGTGATGATGCAAAATTCCATAAATTTCTCTTTATGTTGAATTCCCTTGCTATTAACATACTATTAGTTAAAGCTCTCATAGAGATGCCGACTTATGTGAAGTTTATGAAGGAATTTGTGACCAAGAAAAGAACTTTGAAGTGTGAAATTATTGAAGTATAACATAGCTGCAACATAATTTTGAAAAAACTTGGTTGCCAAGAAAATTGATCCTGATAAATTCACCATCCCGTGCACCATTGGAGCTTGTGAATTTGGTCAATCTTTGTGTGATTTAGGAGCCAACATAAACTTAATTCCCTTGGCCATATTTGAACAACTAGGTGCGTAGACTCTTGCCCCAATATCAATGAAATTGCTTGAGGAAGATCGGTCAATAAAAACACTGGTCAGAATCTTGTATGATATTTTGGTAAGGGTGCACAAATTTATCTGGCACGACCCAGATAGGGGCCTAGATGTGACATGGTGAAGGAGAACCCAAAAATCCTCGATCAAGCCATCATAGCATCATCACACACATCATCGATTCAGAAGTGCGGAAGCAAAACACAAAAAACATAAGCTCTAAGGGAATCGGGGATTTGGACTCAAGCTATGGGGATGTTTCCGAGAATGGGATAAATATGGATTCACATAGCACATAACAATTATCTCTAAGGGGCGGGTAAGTAGGACTCAAGCTATGGGGGCACATCAGGATTATTGGACTTTGCACATAAGCACATAGTCAAACACAATTCCCAACATCGAGTCATAGGCATAATCAATATCATTTCCACAATCAAGGCTCATAAGTATAATATTCCATAATCATAATATTCAACATTACAAGACAACGTACCAGAGTTTAGTTGTCCAATAAGACTTTACATAGAATGATCTTCCCAAATTTCTTCAAGCTTTTAACAATGGAGGTCAAGAGAATTTAGAAAATTTCACAGTGTAATGAAGAGTGTTAGAATGGATGAAAAGGGGTTAGGGTTAGGTTAAGGGGGGTTTAGGGGACCTTAGAAAGCCAAAAAAGGGCATAGGAACAAATTATATTATGAATTAACCATTAATAAAATGGATTAATTAAATGTACACAGTGTTACACGGTGGGCTTCAGGTGTCCATCCAGTGGTACACAAACCGTGTACATGTCCGTGTACTATGCCTTGGTTTCGTCTTTGACTCGAACTCTCGGGGACTTTCTGGATCATTTCATGGAAGGATGTCATGGTCCGTGTCGCTTCACACAGATAGTGTACTGGTCTGTAGAGCTACACTTGGCCCAAAAACAAGCCCACACCTTGGCCAACTCACTGCCTCACCCCACGGACCCCTCACACGGACTGTTTGGAGTCCCAGGGACCGTGGGGTGGTTCGTGGGACTTAACTTGGTCTAGGGGTTGGACCCTAACCACCTTGAGCCTACTGGATCACCACACGGACCCTCACATGGATCGTGGACATTCTCACGATCCGTGGTCCAGTCCTTGGACCATTTCCAGAGCCTATTGCCAGCATTTTCTGAATTACGGGCAGTCTCACTGTTTTGGCCATAACTTCCTCACACAAACTCCGAATTGAGTGAAACCAATTGTTTTTGCGAAGATAACTCAAAGGGCTTAAATATGATATGTAGTATCCCACACAGTTCATCCCGTACCAAAAGTTATAATTCCTCAAATTACACTACCAAAATGACCTCTCTAAGCCACCAAAAGGTCCGTTTTGAATTCGGCCACTTAAACTCAACCCCTGGCTACCAAAATTCAACCATTACCAGTATAACATCATAAAAGATCAACCATAATAATTTTCAAAACATTTTGGGTCGTTATATCATCTTCCTAGCTGACTTTGTGTGCTAGATTGTGATATGGATGTAGAAGTGCCCATATTATTGGTAGACCATTTTTGGCTACTGGGAGAGTATTGGTGGATGTCGAAAGAGGGAATTTGAAATTTTAGGTGAATGATGAGGAAGTAATCTTTAATATTAGAGAGACAATGAAGAAGCACATCGATTTTCAAGTGAAAGTTTATGGTTGATGTAGTTGATGAAGCTGTGGAATGCATTGGAGAGTTAGCCTACTCAGAAGGTGAATCATTGGACGAAATTTTGCTAAATTATGATAAAGTAGATGTAGACGATTGTGAAGGAGTAGTGGTTACTCTAATAGGGTCTGGGGGGATCATTCAAGGGCTCCATCCAAGCTTGATATAGACTTGAAAAATCATGAAACTCAACCAGCAAAACTGTCAATCAAGGCTCCACATGTGCTTGAATTAAAAGAGCTGTCAAGTCATCTAAAATAAGCTTTTTTGGGCTTGAAAAACACCTTGATAGTTATTGTAGCAGCTAAGATACAGAAGGGGTAGACTAAGGCTCTTGTTGATGATTTAAAAAAATGGGGGGGTATGTCTGTGATGCCAAATGAGAAGGGTCAATTGGTTTATAAAGACCGGTCATGGGATGGAATTTACATGGATTACTAGAAATTGAACGTCTCTACATAAAAGGACCACTTTCCTTTACCTTTTATTAACCAAATGTTGGATAGGAAGGGATGTGAGAATCAGTTAGCCGACTATTTGTCATGACTTGAGCCATAAAACTCAGGTGTTGAGGAGGAGAACATCTCTGATAGATTCCCTGATGAGGTGGTTATGAGGGTGACCACAGTCAAGTCTTCTTAGTATGCCGATTTGGATAATTATTTAGTATGTGGTATTATTCCTAAATTTCCCAATCCTTATCAAAGGAGGAGGTTCCAATTTGATGCAAAGAAATATTTTTGGGATGAGCCATATCTTTTCAAGGAGTGCACAAACAATATGATCTGAAGGTGTGTACCAGAGTTCGCTATGGAGGCTATCTTAAAAGAGTGTTACTCATCACCAATTGGAAGCCATAATGGAGGAATTAGGACTGCTTCTAAGTTCCTCTAAAGTAGCTATTAGTGACCAACACTCCATAGAGATGCGTATGAGTTCACCAAACCATGTTAAAAATGCCAACTTTAGGGAAACATTTCTAGAAGGCATTTTTAACTCCGATCCTAGAGTTGGAAGTCTTTGATGTATGGAGAATAAAATTCATTGGCCATTCATAAGTTTATTTGGAAATAGGTACATCGTTTTGGCCATAGATTATGTACCAAAATAGGTCAAAGCAATCGCCTTTCCATCCAATGATGGAAAAGGAGTGGTGCAATTCTTGAAAAGAAACATTCTTACTCTATTTGGAACTCCTCGGGCTCTTATTACAAACTGTGGATCTCACTTCTGCCATAGGATGTTCAGATCATTATTGAGTAAATATGGAGTAAAGCATAAGGTAAAAACCCCTTACCTTCTTCAAGCCAATGGGCAAGTAGAGGTGCTGAATAGGGAAATCAAAATGATACTTGCAAAGATCGTGAATGCAAATTGAAGCGACTGGGCTGGAAAGCTCGATGATGCCTTGTGGGCCTACTGGATGACATATAGAGCTCCCATTGGTATGTCTCCTTATCATCTAGTGTTTGGCAAAACTTTCCATCTACCTGTGGAGTTAGAACATAGACTCTTATGAGCCTAAAAGAGACTCAACTTCACGCATGATGAGGCTATAGAAGCTCGAATTGCCCAACTCCATTTGCTAGATGAGTTCAAGTTGAAAGCATATGAAAGTTCAACACTCTTTGCCAAGACCTAAAAATTCTGAAGAGAGAATTTGTTGTGGGAGATTTGGAGATGCTTTATAATTTAAGGATGCATTTTGTTCTCGAAAAGCATATGTCCAAATGGTCAGGACCCTTCAAAGTCACCGAAGTGCTGGCTAATGGTGTGATTGAAGTTGAGAATCAAAAAAGAGAAAGGTTCGAGACAAATGGGTAGAGGCTAAAAAAGTACTAGCAAACTACCAAGTGTTTTGGTGGTTGACATCATGTACGTTAATGAGGTTTAACTTGTAAAGGACACCGTCGTGCTACAATGTAAACTCAGGGCACCGGTTGAGGAACAGGTGTCCCATGCTGAGTTTCGCAATGTTGTCACCATGTTGTCCCAAGTTTTGGCCAACTTAGCTCGGCCCATCAACCCGGCCAATGTCACCACTCCGGCTTTAAGGGTGAGAGACTTTACTCGTATGAATCCTCCAGAGTTCTATGGTTGTAAGGCCGATGAAGATGCCCAAGAGTTCGTGGATGAGCTTACTAAGGTGTTGTCAATCATGGGGTTTAGTTCGGAGGAAAAGGCGGAGTTGGTGACTTACCAACTCAAAGATGTTGCACAAGTATGGTATGGTCAATGGCTCATAGAAAGGGTGATTGATGTGAAAGTAGGTTGGGAGGAATTTAAGATGGCCTTTCTTGATCAGTTCTTCCCACTTGAGCTTAGGGAATCTAAGATAACCGAGTTTATCAACCTTCGTCAAGGCTCTATGACCGTGAGGGACTATGCCCTCAAGTTCACCAAACTCTCCAAGTATGCTCCTACCCTTATTTCGGATCCTCGTGCAAGGATGCACAAGTTCATATAGAGTATATCAGATTTGGTTGTGAAAGAGTGTCGGACGACTATGCTTATTAAGGAAATGGACATTTCAAGACTTATGACCTATGCCGAACAAATAGAGGGTGAAAAATTGAAAGAGAGGAGGGTGCATGAGGCGAAGAGGGTGCATGAGGTGAAAAGGACCCGACTTGATGGTGGGTTCTCAAATGTCAAGGGTGGTGGATTTGACCGTTTCCAACGAGGCCAAGGTTCAAATGTGAAGGTTGCTACTAAAGTGCCTCCTCCTAAGGCACCGTTTGGGGTTACTTCCCGGTCTCCTCTTTGTGGTCATTGTGGAAAACATCACGTGGGTGATTATAGGAAACTTTCAGGTGCTTGCTATGGGTGTGGTAGCTTGGACCACAAAGTCTCAAATTGTCCAAAGAGTGTGAAAAAGGACCAAGTTGCTCCCGGTGGTCAAGGGCCGCCAAAGGCTCCAGTTTGAGGTGCTCCAAGGAACAACTGATTTTATGCTCTCCATGCCCGCCAATAAGTGGAGGATGCTCCGGATGTCATCACGGTATGTTAAAAATATTTAACTTTGATGCTTATACTTTACTTGATCTGGGTGCCAATTTATCTTTTGTGATTCCTTTGTTGGCTATTAAATTTAGTGTGAGTTCCGAAACTTTGAGGGAGCCTTATTTTGTGTATACTCCCGTGGGTGATTCTATTGTGTCCTGGAATGTGTATAGGTGTTGTCCCGTGTTGGTGTTGCATAAGGTGTTTCTTTGTGATCTTGTTGAACTTGAAATGTATGATTTTGATGTCATTCTTGGGATGGATTGGTTGCATGCATCATATGCCTCTGTTGATTGTAAAACTAGGCGGGTTAAGCTTCAAGTCCCTAATGAATCGGTGTTATAGTAGAAGGGTGGAAACTCCGTAGTGAAGGGTAGGTTTATTTCCTATCTTAAGGCCCGAAGAATGATTGGGAAAGGGTGTATCTATCACATTGTTCGGGTTAGAGATGTAGAAGGTGAATCCCCTAGGCTTGAATC
>JBCEWC010011053.1:0-17062 GCA_038996855.1 Solanum aculeatissimum
TGGCTTATGGTTCCATGTTATTATAATGACTTGAACGTTGAGCATGATGAATGATTATGTGCTATGTGCAAGCATGCTTATCCCTTTGCCGTAATGTCCCCATAGCTTGAGTCCCAAGTCCCTAAATCCTTAGAGCTTATGTGCTACATGCTTTAGCCTCCGCGTTTTCAAACCGATGATGAGTGTAATGATGCTATGATGGCTTGATCGAGGGTCTTCAGATCCTCTTTCTCCATGTCACATCTAAGCCCCCTATCCGGGTCGTGACATGCCGACTCTGAGCAGTCCTTAATCTATCACTAGCCAAGGCATCCTGTAAAAAATCTATACTATACGGACTCGACTTCAAAGACTCAAACCACCCAACTGGAGTACAACATCGTTAGACATATAATACCTCAAATGGGGCCATCTGAATACTGGTGTGATACTTGTTATTATATGCAAACTCAGCTAATGACAGAAATTGGTTCCACTGACCCTCGAACTCTAGCACATAGGCCCATAGCATATCCTCCATAAACTAAATAGTGCACTTGAACTGTCCATCCATCTGGGGATGAAATGCTATGCTCAAATCAACCTGGGTGCTCAACCATTGCTGGAAAGCTCTCCAAAAACTAGAGGTGAACTGTGACCTTCGGTCATATATGATCGATATAGGAATTCCATGCAACAATACTATCTCCTGAATATAAATACCATCTAACCACTTGGCACTGAAGGTAGAATGAACTGGAATGAATTGTGCAGACTTAGTCAACTGATTGACTAATACCCAAATGCTGTCATATCCCACCAACCCACTAATGCTCGACCTTAACCTATTGGGAACTGAGGTAACACGATACATAGTTTGCAATATCTCTTCTCATACCATCCCACCAGTAATGCTACCTCAAATCTGATTACATCTTAGCTATGCCTTGGTGAATACCCCACTCTAGGAACACATTATTGACCATCGAACTTGAGGACCCCATCTGAATCAACTGTAGCCTAACCTCCAACACCCTGCAACACTCTATCTCAGAGACCTACCAACGACTCATCCTTGAATTGATGAGCCTAGATCTGATCAACTAATGAATTTGAGCCCCAACAAAGGCCAATACTCAGCTAGAACTTGTAATATCCAATTGAACTAACCAGTTAGCTAAGGACTGAATATTCGAAGCCAACAGTCACTCCTCAACCCAAGTGTGCTAGGCTACCCATACTCATCGCGTTTCGGCTTAAGGCACCCGCTACCACGTTTGCCTTGCCCGAATAGTATAAAATAGAAATATCATAGTCAGTCAATAACTCAATCTACCCTCTCTGGCGGGAATTAAGATCCTCCTACGTCATAAGTTACTACAAACTCTAAGGGCCGGTATAAATATCACAATGCATTCCATACAAATAATGACTCCAGATCTTGAGCACAAACACTACTACCGCTAAATCTAAGTCATGAGTGGGGTAGTTACGCTCATGGGCTCGTAGCTAACAAGGAACATAAGCAATAACTTGACCCTGCTGCATCATTACACAACCCAGCCTGATATAAGAGGCGTCACAATAAACCATAAAGCTTTCCCCCTCAATAGGGAGGGTCAGTACAGTAACAGTAGTCAATAACTCCTTTAGCCTCAGAATACTATCCTTACACTCATCGAACCATACAAACGACATACCCTGGTGAGTTGATCAAGTCAGAGGAGCGACCATGGTGGAGAAACCCTCAACAAACCATCCGTATTACCCTGCTAACCCCCATAAAACTTCGAATTTTTATCACTAAAGTAGGCCTAAGCTAGCCAAGAATCACCTCGACCTTAGTTGGATCCATCTTAATGCCCTTGCCAGACACCACGTGACCTAATAAAGTCATAGACTTAAGCCAAAACTCACACTTAGAAAACTTAGCATACAACCTGTGATCCTGGAGTATCTAAAACACAATAAGAAGGTTCTGAACATGCTGCTCTCGGCTTGATAAATATACCAAAATATAATCAATAAACACCATAACAATAAAATCTAGATACAACCAAAATACCTGAGTCATCACGCCCATGAATGCTACAGGGGTATTAGTCAACCTAAAAGGCATGACTAGGAACTCATAGTGCCCATAACAAGTCCGGAAGGCAATCTTCTGAACATCATCTGTCTGGATCCTTAATTGATGATACCTCGATCTCAAATCAACCTTAGAAAATATTGAGACCCTTTACAACTGATCGAATAATTCATTAATAAGCGATAAAGGATAATTATTCTTCATCGTCATCTTATTCAGCTATCGATAGTCAATACACATCTAGAGAGTTTCATCTTTAGTTGTCACAAATAAGATAAGAGCTCCGTAAGGAGAAACGCTCGATCAAATGAACCCCAGATCTAACAAACTCTGAAGCTTTGAACTAAGCTCCTTAAGCTCTGCAGGAGCTATCCAACATAGAGGAATAAATATAGGTTAGTGCCCGACTCACCTCTATAGCAAAATCAATCTCCTGCACAAGTGGCAACCCAGACAAATCTATCGGAAACACATCCAAAAACTCACATACCACCGGTACAGACTCTATAGAAGGAGTCTCAACAGTCAAATCATGCACATGGGCCAAATGAGTAGAACACCCTACCGATATAAATCTCTGGGCCTGAACATATGATATAATACCTATCAAAACTTGATTCATGGACCCCTGCCAAACCACTAGAGATATCCCTGATATTTCCAAGGTAATAGTCTTAGAGTAGCAATCTAAGACAACACGGTATGGGGCCAATCGGTCCATACCCAGAATAAGGTCAAAATCAAACATATAAAAAAGTATCAAGTCTGCTCAATTATCAAAACCGTGAAGAGTGATCATGAAACCTCTGCAAACCTAATTGATTAGCCATCCCCTGCTCTACTTTCCCTGGTAGGCTCTTTGGTTCCCTGCTGGTCCCTATACTGATCATCCCAGCGACCATGATCCTGACCTCTACCCCTGCCACCTGGTGTAGGAGCTAACCTAATCGGTATTGAGAAGTGAGTGCTTCCCTCTGCTTTGGACAATCTCATAGCCAATGATCTGGTGCCCCGTACCTAAAATAACTTGATGTAGCTCAGTTTCTTTGGTCATGGTCAGACTGACTCGGTCCAACTACCTGATTTGCTGCCGAAATATAATACTTTTGATGCTCAAAACTTAGAATTTTGTGTCTTGTCAAAGTGATGTTAGTAGGTTTGATTGTGTTTTGTGTTTGTTTTGTAGGTTTTCAGTGTGCATGGTTTTTGGACTAAGTGGGCTGAAATAGTAGAATTTGATTTTCAACAGAACTCTTTATGGGTTGTGGAAAGGTTCACGAGCCGTAAAAGAGGTCTCATGTCAAATTCTAGTGAAGGGTGAATTTCTGAAGTAAACTCTACTAGTAAAGCAGACGAGTCGTAAAATGATCCACGAGTCGTAGAGTATGTTCATGCCCTGAGGATAAAAAAATGGAGAAGTTCCAAAATGTCATCAGGCAAAACCTCTCACGGGCCATAGACTCTTACACGACCTATGGACAAGTCTCATAGAAGTAGCATCCAGATTTCCGTTGCAATCTATGAAACCCTGATGTATGAGCCGTAGAGTAAAGCACGAGCCGTGAACCTGTCTGTAGATGGTGCTGACATAGTTTTTCTATTCCATTTATGTTTTGTATTTTAGACATTATAAATAAGTTTTTAGGTTATTGTTTCATTAAGTTTCCAGTAGTCATGAAGTTTGACCAGGATACACTTAGGATTTATCATATTCTAAGAGAAAAATATTAGTGTGTGTTCTTTATTCAACCTTGTGATTCTAATTGAAGAGTTGGATTTAATATTCTTAATTTATCTATGTAAGTGCTCAATTATGTTACTCTACTTCATAATTTCTGCATTTATACTGATCATGCATAGCTAAAAAGTTCTATCGACCCCTTTTCCATTAATTCGTTATCCTAAATTCTCAAAACCCCAGACAACTATAGCCAACACCCAGCTAACCATTGCATTCCCCTTGGAATATAGAACACTTTAGGCTAAAATTTCATCCAATTCCATCAAGATTCGAGAACAAAATCAAAATATAAAGTTTTTACCAAAACCAATAACAATAACAACAAAAATTGGGATTTCACCTTGAAACGCATGCCAACTCCCCAATTCAACTTCACCATGATGATACTTACAAAAATTAGAGCCACTTGGACCTTTGAATCACCAAAATGGAGCTGAAACAAACATTTTATGGGCTGGTGAACTCTTGAACAATAGCTCTCCGCGATATGGTAAAGAACATTTATAGGCTTCACCACACTTCTTTGCGAACACAGATCGAGGCTCGCGAATGCGAAGCACTGGAGCATTTTCCCTTCTCCACGAATGTGTATGTCTCTCTATGAATGCAGAGCATTGCCAACCTTGGTCTCCACGAATGCGGTATTAATCTCTGCGAATGCGGAGTACATTTCTACTGGTGCTGCACTAGCTCAACTCCAATCTTCTTTGGTCCATTCCTGACGAATCCGATGTCCTTTTTCTTCAAATGAATAGTGTAACCACACTGATTTCAATATTCCAGATCTAAAAGTATAGTCGTATTTCACAATGGAGCAATCTACAAAAAAATGAGTACCTCACTTCTTTTCGGCTAACAACAACAACAATAACATACCAAGTGAAATCCCACAAGTGGGGTCTGGAGAGGGTAAAATATACGCACACCTTACCACTATCCCAGAGGTAGAGAGACTATTTCTTGAGAACCCTCGTCAAAAACCCATAAGCAGAATAACTAGATATGACAAAAAGGGAAAGAAAAAGAAAAGGAAACAGGAAGACCAACTAATACCAAAAAGTACATGTAGTGTGTAAAATAGTAAAACAATAAACATATATGATGAATAATTATAACTCAGGATATAAAAATGCGACTAATCCTACTACCCTACTATACATCAAAACTAGAGATCAACCTAATCCTACTAACCTATTAGCCTGCTACTCTAATCTGCGACCTCCACTCCTTTCTATCTAGGGTCATGTCCTCGGTGAGATCAAGTTTCACCATATCTTGTCTGATTACCTCCCCCTAATACTTCTTCGATCTACCTCTACTCCTTCATGTAGCTCCGCACTCCAACCTCTCGCATCTCCAAACAAGCATCGATACTTCTTTTCTGCACATGTCCAAACTATCGCAGTCTCGCTTCCCTCATCTTATCAGCCACAGGGGCCACCTCTAGCTTCTCCCAAATTGTCTTATTCCTAATCTTATCCCTTCTAGTATGACCACACATCCATTACAACATCCTTATCTCTGCAACTTGCATCTTCTGAACATGTGAGGTTTTGATCGGCCAACACTTCATCCCATATAGCAAAGACGGTCTAACCACTATTCTATAAAACTTACCTTCGAGTTTAGGTGGTATCATTTTATAGCATAGTACTCCAGAGGCAAGCCTCCATTTAGTCCATGCTTCCCCAATATGATGTGTGATATCATCATCGATATCGCCACTACTCTGGATGATGGACCCAAGATATTTAATGTTTTCTCTCTTGGGAATAAGTTGAATGGAAAGCCTCACATCAATGTCTATTTCATCCCTCGCAACACTGAATTTGCATTCCAAGTCTTCTATTTTGGTTATACTCAGTTTGAACCCTTTAGATTCCAGAGTGTATCTCCAAATCTCCGATTTATCATTAACTTTGGTCCGACTCTCATCAATCAGTACTATGCTAGCTGCAAATAGCATACATCATGAAACCTCCTCCTAAATAGACCACGTCAGCTCATCCATCACCAAGGAAAACAAATAAGGGCTCAACACAGATCCCTGATGCAGTCCCATCTCAATAGGAAAATACTCTGTGTTTCGTCCCACCATTATTACTTGAGTTTTGGCACCATCATACATGTCCTTTATCGCCCCAATATATACCATTGGAATGCCTTCACCTCTAGGCACCTCCATAGTACATCCCTCAGGACTTTGTCATAGGACTTCTCAAGATCAATGAACACCATGTGGAGGTCCTTCTTGCTTTCCCTATATTTCTCTACTAATCTCCGAACAAGATGAATTGCTTTAATAGTCGATCGCCACAACATGAATCCAAACTGATGTTTTTTTCTCGCTCTCATCTCAACTACTCTCTCCCATACCTTCATTGTGTGACTTAACAACTTGATACCTCTGTAATTATTATAGGTTTGAATATCACCCTTGTTCTTATACAATGGAACCATAATACTCTTCCTCCAGTCATCAGGCATCTCTGCAGTCTTCATAATAACATTGAACAGTCTAGTCAACCACTTTATTCCATCCTTGACCATGTTCTTCCAAAAATCTACCAGAATCTCATCGAGTCCGAGTGCACTCCCTTTTTTCATCCTATTAATAGCACATCTAACCTCATCAACTCTGAACCTCCTGCAATAACCAAAATCTCGATGACTTTCGGAGTGTGCCAACTAACCTAACTCAATATCTCTATCTCCTTTTTTGTTTAGGAGTTTATGAAAGTAAGCTTTCCACCTTAGCTTAATGGAATTATCATCCACCAACACCTTACCCTCTTCATCCTTGATGCATTTCACTTGGTCCAGAGCACAGGCTTTTCTTTCCCTCTCTTTAGCGAGCCTATACAATCTCTTGTCCCCACCTTTATAACTTAGCTCCTCATATAAGTGCTCAAATGCTATTGTCTTAGCATTCATCACCACCATCTTCGCTTCTGTCTTAGCCGTCTTTTAGATCTCCTTAAGCCTTCGTTTATCATTCTCATCCCTACACTCCAACCACTTCGTATAAGCAATCTTCTTAGCTTTCACTTTGCCTTGGACTTCGTCTGTCAACCACCA
Organism: Solanum aculeatissimum; assembly: GCA_038996855.1. Classification (NCBI taxonomy): domain Eukaryota; kingdom Viridiplantae; phylum Streptophyta; class Magnoliopsida; order Solanales; family Solanaceae; genus Solanum; species Solanum aculeatissimum. The sequence goes on from JBCEWC010011053.1 coordinate 6,888, forward strand.
ATAGTTCCGTCGTCCGCCAAAGGTCCCTCTCAAAACCCCTAATACCACGGTAGCTACTTTTCTAATACAACCAACAGTATTATCCCATATATTGTTCACACTTCCGCCACTACTCCAAGACTTTAAGTTACTCAACGTTTCTTCCATCTCTCGTGAAAGGGCAGGAGTTAGGCCTCCCCATCTAATCCTCGGTTGGCATTAATAACCTTCCTCTTCTTTTCTCTCTTAATCTCTAAATCCATCACTAGAAGTCTATGTTGAGTGGAAATATTTTCACTTGGAGAAGTAAGTAATCAATTTGAGTCTTATCTACCGTACTACGAAAGGTAATCAAGTGATTTTCCCTCTTCGGAAAATATGAGTTAGCACTAACTAACTCAAAGGCTTTGGAAAAATCCAGGAGAGACGTCCCACCTCCATTTCTCTCCCCAAAACCAAAGCCTCCATGGACACCTTCAAACCTGCTAGTGGTTGCCCCAATATGTCCATTAAAGTTTTCCTCAATAAAGAGTTTTTCCGCCTCTGGTATGCCTCTCACAATCTCATACAAATCTTCCCAAAAGAGCCCTTTGACTTCCTCATCCAGGCCCATTAGAGGCGCATAGGAACTAATTACATTCACTAGATGCCTACTAACCACAAGTTTAATAGACATCATCCTATCATTAAACCTTCTAACCTCCACCACATACTCCCTAAAGTACTCCTCTACTAGTATACCTACACCATTTCTGTCCTTAGAACCGTCTGAGTACAATAACTTAAACCCGTCTACGTCCCAAGCTTTGGTCCCTACCCATCTAGTCTCCTGCACACACACTATATTAATATATCTCCTCTTAAGACACTTCTCTAGCTCTGTGGATTTCCTTGTAAGTGATCCTATATTCCACGACCCTACCCTTAACTTAGGTAGGATCATGCCCCTCTTACCACCCCTACCCCTAACCTCTGACCCCAACCGATGACATGACCCTAATCTACCATTAGATCTAGAAGCCCCTAAACTAAGAAATAATAACTCACTAGGCTACAAATATCAATAAGATACAAATCAATAAACAAATATAGTAAATGGTGAATATAGAGATATATGATAAATCTAGGAATATATGATACAAGTCAATATAACAAGCAATAAACAACAATACCAACAACTTGTACAATACAAAACAATAAATACAAAGTAACTTAACGGTAATCAAACAACCAACTACAAATCTCAAGATGAATAAATGAGATAATAAACTATGAAAATCTATGGTAAAAGTCAACAAATATGGAATACAGGTTCACAAGATAGAATAAATAATAAATATAGAAATATATGATAAATCTAGATATATATGAAAAGGGCAAAACAACAAATACGAATCCACAATACAATACGTAAAGATGCAAGAAATATAAGGTACAAAATAGAAGGGTACAATTTATTAAATAGTAAATAGAAAGATATCACCTGAAAATTGATTCTTGATTCTTAAATAATTTCCTGACTGATGCCTCTGCTTTCTGTAACTATTTCAGTACCGGAGAAGACGACAATGAGACTGGAGAAGCTCAAAATTGATGATCGGAGAAGATGGATAGCATCAACTTTCTTGATTGTAATGAAGAATCCTTTCTTGAATCCTCAATGCTAAAACCCAAAAACGTAAACACCTAGAAGCTTCTCTTTAGTCAAAGATGAGTCTCTTTCAGATTGTTCCAACAATAACAAGAATGGCACATATAAACCACAAGTTTTTCTTCTAAAGCAAAATGACATGCGAAGTATGAACAAATAATTTTGTAGAGAGAGGGGATTGATTGTACTGGTTGCTAAAGAAAGTAAGTAGGAGTATGAATTTGCACAATGAATGAAGTCCAAAAGAAGTATTTTTCTGAAAAGAAAATCTTGTGTTATGAAGAGGAAGATGGAAATTTCAGTTTTGTGTGACATAGTTTTTGTTGATATTTCATTGAAACTTGGCCGAGAAATTCCACTAATCCCGAAAAAGCATTCTCTGAAGAAACAGAGCAACAATGTTAGTGCTGTTGAAGATAATTCCAAGGATATTTTATTGAAATTGGATTCAAAGATTGAAGCAGTCGAGAAGAGAATTGAATTCTTGAAAGGGAAGTCCTCTAAATCAAGGGAAATCCTCCAGGAAATCTCCCACAGAAGAGAAGAATAATCAAGTTAACTATAGATTTCTGGGAAGATTCACAAATGTAGCTATGAATTTGTTGAAGAAAATGAAAATGGTAATAAGAAGTTGAATTAATTTTTGTTGAAAGATAGAAAGAAGAAGAATGATTCAGCTAAAATTAGCTAAAAGAACTGAGGGGAACAAAATACAACCAGATGCCCTGACTACTAGTGGAAGATTATTTGACTATTCTTGACATTTTGGAGCTGACCACACCATCGGTCTTTGATTTTGAGAGCGTTAATCTGGGTTTTAAAAGAAATGCACTTTTTAGCTACTAGTTGAACTCATTTTGCAACTTTCAGCTCAAAACCATACAAGAACCCTCTATTTTCCAACCAACCACCCTTCTAAAACAAAATGGCCATTCCAAAACTAAAAAAATCTGTAGAATCTCATTTTGAGGCCATTTACTAGGGTTTTATCAAAACACTCATTTTAGCAGCTTTAACTACTCGCTAACCTGCAAACTTACACAATTCTCAACCAAAACACGCAATAGCCATTTCAATGGTCCCAACAGGTCATAATAAGTCTGAGATCACTATACAAAAGCTTAGAATAATATAAAAATATAGAAAGTATAGAACTGACATACTGGGGCATTACACATTCAGTACATATTGTGATACATCATCTTGTACATTCATACAAAGAGAGTATAGAGAACCTTCAAGAGTACATTCACCTTGAGAAAGAAGGGTTTTCAAATCAAATCTTGGGAGGAGGATTCTAAGGATTAGAAGAAGAAATGCTTGCTTATTTCATTGTAATTTCTTTTGCCCACATCTATGGATACAAACATTGGTATTAGTTTCTTACTTTTAAGCATGGCTAGCTAAAACTCCAATTGTTGGGGGTGTGTTCTAAACATGGGTACTTGATTTATATGGGCATAATCTAATTTGAATGTTTTGCTGCCAATTTGAGTGAGTTCATACTCATTTCCATGTATAACTTATAATCCTGAGGTTGCAAACTCTGGGATATATTTAGATCTTTAGTTACTACATTAATTTGGGTGATTAGAGTGGGCATTGTAAGATAACCTAAAATCTTTGGAGGTATTGATTGAATGCTTTAATTTAGGTTCAATGGCTAAAGTATTCAAAGGTTTGATGATAAATTACTTAGGTCAAATGTGTCCTATAGTGATTTCTCATGTGAAGCCTTAAATAGTTCATGTGAAACACCACTATTGTCTGACCCGAAGTAGTGGTTACAAGAAATTCTTGCTTACTTATATCAAATTAACTCACTCTTTAAGTTTGGAGAACCATATGTTAAGATCTCATCCGATGTTGACACATCCCTAACAATCTTTCTCAATTGATTGTTTAAGTCAAATCTTATAATTTTTGCTTGACCTGGAACCTTGTTTCCTATAAAGGTAGGCGATCTCATGGAGTGTTCGGTGGATTGCTGAGAATGTCGTGGACTTTGATTTTCACCACCTTTCCACACTTTTACTCACTTTCCAGGATTCCACCAAGTATTGTCCATTTGGAAATTTTAACTCTATTTCCTATCATAACACATGCATATTTGTTAGCAGTTTGAATTAATAGCATATTAAGGGCAATGTTTCCCTACAATTTAACCCCAAAATGAGTCCAAAATATGGACTCATCAAAACCTTGCTTGTCCTCAAGAAAAGCAAACATCAATTTATCATAATTAGAGCTCTTAAATAGGGCAAGAGGGAGCAAGACATACATTTTCACATTTTTATCCCCTCTCGAGCTTTCACAAATAACTTTTGTGACTTCAAACCCTCGAGAGATGACTAAGTAGTAATCAAAACATGGGTACACTCACAATTGCTCATGTAGCTGCTAATCACTGCTTAAAAGAATCACCATTTCACCTCACACTAAAAACGATCCTGAACACTAAAGATTATGATATGCTTTCAAAGGATCTCTTCAACTCTCACTCTCCCAAATAAGAAATAATATGTAAGCTTCGACCTATAGGCTATCCCTTATTCTAAATTAGAGTTCACTTTACTTTATTTCGAATTAGGATCCCAAAGAACTTTGCTAGGACTGTAATTAGGGTAAGGGTTGGGCAGGATAACATATGTCCAATAGTGGTTCATCCCTCCTTAAACATTACATATTCTTTTCAGGCACAAAAGTTCTTTTGGTTCCCTTTTCATTCATCTCATTCTTGACATCTCTTTTGCTTTTGATTCATTATCCTAAGTGTCTCCCTTTTACATTCTTTTTCACAATAAGAATTTTCCTTTTTTTTGGAGGGTCCTCAATTTTCAACTTTTGTTTCTCACTTTTTCTTTTCATTTCCTTCTAGGACTCCTCAATGTCTTTATTTCATTCTTGCTCCTCTTTTCCTGACTCTTTCATGGGAGATATTTCCTTTCTCTTATTAATACTCCCAACTTAGCCTTTGGTCACCGCTCTACATTCAAGCTCAAGGAGGGATCGATAAGGAACAAAAAAGACTTGTCTTTCATAAACACGAGTCAATGTATCAAGGTTGCTAAAGAATGGATCCAGGCTCAATAGGAGTTCACTACAGATTCATTTCACTGCCAAGGGATGTCACTATGGTCAATTTGTACTGATGGAATCAAGGAAAGCCTAAGATCCTCTCCTAATCCACAATTAACCAAGTTAACCCTCAAAACAAATCGGGAAAGTTCTAGATGATGCAATACAAGAATTTTCACAAGATAAATAATCCCACATTGGAAAAATGGCTTTGCATTCTAACGATGGCAACTCACTTGTAATATTTTGATCATCGTATATCTAAGCTCAATTGCTCACATAGTCAACTCAAGATTCCTCAAATCTATCCAGGATTTGATTTATCAAGAAGGGACTAATTAGTGAGTACATACTCCTCATAAATGACACTATCTGAATCAAAGATATGGATCATCAATGGTCGGATTGCTAAGGACTAGAGACGTGATATTACATTCACACGCTTTTCATCTATGTACGGGGTTTGTCAAAAAATTGAAATCATTCGTCCGTTCAACAAGAAAAACAAAAGATATAAAAGAATAAACACTACTCTATTACAACCCAAATTAAAATTTATTTATAATTGTCTAAATATCCATCAACAACACCATCATCAAAATAAAATACCATTATTGTCACATAAAAAATTAAAACGTCTAGAAGACAGGGAATTCCTCAAGCTCAACCCCTCCTAACAAAATAAACATTACCCTCAATGTGCAAGGGACAACAAAAAGTAAGCACAAGATAAAGTAGTGAGTATGAGAATCCCTTTGTCAAGTAAATCCTGTTGTAGTGGTGGTGGTGGTGGAGCTGAAGAAGATATCATGGGGGTATCAATGCCTTCTTCTGCTGGTGTACTCTAAAGTTCAATGTCTTACCTAGCAAGCTCAGGCGTACTCACACGGGATATACCTATCATGGACTGATCTAGAATGAAAGCTTCAATCACTACTTCCACCATCTCGTTCTCCACTCCATCTAGCTCCACATAGTCTTTTTGGATTTTCTCTACTCCAAATATCTCCTCAACAGTATCTGAGATGCTCACATCCTAGTTCTCTTCACTGCTATCACCCGAAACCAATACTTTCAGCCCCTCATTTGGGATCATAGCCATATCCACCTTGAGTTTCCAACCCATCAAAAAATATGCCCAAGTCAGTAGACCAGAGAGATTTCACTTGTTTCTTTAACTCATAAATATTGGCTTTCCAAACGATGTGTCTGGTTTTCCACCACCTAACTTCTCAACAATTATCACTCTATCTTTCAAACTGGCCAATTCTTTCCCGTGGTCATGAATCATTGAGTCAAGCTTATCCATCCTTAACTAGCGAGCTTCAATTAACTCATGTTATTTTGCTTTAGCCTCAACATATGGCTGTAAAGCCTTGGCTATTGCTTCCTTCACTAACTTGGGCAGTAATGACTCAACCCTTGTGGCCTGAAGATCAACATCTTTGGCCAAATGACCAAAAGCAAGAATATTGGCTTTTGTGATATGGGGTTGGTCCTATGTGGTCTGTGCCTCTAGAGATGGAGTGGGGAGGTAGAAAAGGAGTGTAAAGAAGGGGAAGAAGATATACCTATCTTGGTGCACAACTCTACAATGCCCGAGCCAAGAGATTCAACATCAACAACTGCCATTTTGTCAAGCTACTTCTTCCTAGCCTTATCCTCTTTATCTCTCAGGTACTCAACTTCTATTTGAGTGATATCAGTCGATGTTACTTCCACATCATTTTTTTATTTCTTGGAACTCTGACCTTTTTGCACACTCCAATAATGAGGCTTGAAAATAACAGTGAGGTCTGGGCTTGCTTTGACCTTGTGAGGATTTCTAGAGCAATAATGGCACCAAGATTAAGTCTCCAACGTTCCATGATACAACCACCCAAGGATGCTTTGGCATGTTAAAGTATCAACTCATTTTATGATGGTATTAGGTTGTTGCTGATATAAGAGAACCAATATCTTGTCGGAACATTCATTTCTTTTGTTTAAATGATGGCTTCCTCCTCTAACCACGAAGGATTTGGAACACCTATCATTTGAGCCAACCATGGTTTGATATAATCAATTTTTTGCCCTTTCATCATCTCATTCATTTCATTTTTATCCCTAAGTATGCATCCCAGGATACTGTTGATTTTAGTTTGATTACATGGGACCTGTATACCCCAAACTTCCACAACATCAAAAGGATTGAGCAATGACTTTACTTTACTTTTTTTCTTATAAATGGCTTTGTCATATGATTAATAGAATTCTCGAACCAGGACAGGAACGTATGGATCCCGAGGTTTGGTGAACAACAGGAAATTATTGAACTTAAAAGTCTCTCAAACCTCTGGATATATATCAATTATCCCATCAGTGGACAATTGTTTCTCCTCCAAAATTACCTATTTTCCCACTGCTCTGAATCTGTTCAGGTATCTAGGGGCCATTTTTTCTCTGATCCTTTGGGATGTCTGGAGGATAGGTTCATGAATGGCTTTCGACCTGCCTTCACTATGGTGCTTTTTTGGACTAGGCTCCAAAGTAGGTGTTTTGGAAGGTCTAGGACTCTCTTTCTCCTCCTCTGAGCTGGTCCAAGTTATATTAAGGTGTGCATTTTCATCACTAGTGGATTCTTGCTGCTCAGCTACTTTTCTTTTTCCCTTGGCTCACACTACTTTTTGAGGCTGCTGGATGTTATTTCTATTCTATTAGGAGCTACAGAAATCCCCTAGCTGCTCTAGATCCACCACGCGTGACTGGTTCCTTGGGTTTACGCATTCCTGCACCATAGTGATCTCCAATCACTTCTGAGAAGCTTTGACAAACAATTAAGCACAAGATTTGATCATATGAAATACAATCAGAATAGACAAGTCAGTTAGACCACATATCATACTCGGCGAATTGGCAAAGCTAATTTGGCAGTCAAATAGACCGTCACGTTTTTGCACATATTTAAGACTTAGGGTCACTACTACTTTTGGAAATACTCATGCTCAATCTGCGATACGCCAAATTTATTTGGTGACAAAAAGGTTCTTCACCAAAAGTTGCAGCAGTCCCTCAAGAAAATCAACGAATTAAGGGGGTGTATGCATCAATTGGGTGTATCCCTGAGTGCACGTAGGCGATCAAAATGACCATCACCTGTTGTAATTGGAGAGACCCATCTTACATTTATAAACACTTCAACAATATCATATCTCACATGGATAAAAGGCACATACTAACCCATCATAATACATCAATGCATGCTTAACTATTGGCTGTCACTATCACATGGTCTCAATGGCTATGCACTCGATCAAACGACATCTTACCATTAAGAATGACGTCACCCAATCTATCATAGGGAAATTTCAATTTCTTAAGGGAGATAAATTGTTACTTAGACTTCACCCACACCCTACAGAAGCAATCAATCCAATAGGCAAGCACAATTTACGAACACAATCATATGATCATGGCATAGTTTCAGCTGAACATATTAAAGCATCACATCAAGCATGAGATTTGGGGCCAAACCCACAAATAATTCATCATTGAGCCATCCACCCTTCATTCATGAATCCAACCAAACTCATTAAGACACCCAATTGTGATATTCATAAAAAAGACACCAAAAGAAATAGTATATTTTTCATACATGCAACACTTGGTTCAAACGGATTTCTAAAGTCCTACCCACTTAATTCTCAACAAGATTTGCAAAGTTCAAAGCATGATTTTCACATTACACACCCAAATCAACCTCACAAATAATGGATTTTTGAAAAAAACTTAAATAAGAGTCAGAGACATACCTTTTTAGTAGTGAGATACAATGAAACCTTTAGTGATGCCCTTTGATGAATATACTAAAAACCTCTTTGTGAAAAATTTCAAAGAAAATCAAAGCAAGGGGTATCAGCATGCAAGAGAAGTGAAGGGAGGGGGGGGGGGGGGAGAAGTGGAAAGTGTAAGGGTCAAGGCATTTGAAAAGCCTTAAGTAGGTTGGTGAGTGTGCATATTCGGCGACATCGAACCATACCACCTAGCACAATTGGCGTTGCGCCGATCATGCTAGGGAATTTTCTTTTTTTATAATGAGCTTACCCTGCTTTCCACCCTAAATTGCGGTGAAACTAATAATCACAAACTGGAGTCGATGATTTAGTAATTGGATATTTTGTTTGCCAAATTTGATAGCACCTACAAAGTCACCACTCGACTTAAAGTGCGATCAAACTGATGATCGCCAATATGACTCAACGATACACCGAGTAGTCCCTCTTGGTCGCCCAAATCAACATACCACTCCAATTTTTCTTATCAACCTTGCACAAATCAACATCCATTATTCAAACTAGAAAATAGTAAAAACACACCTTGGGTTGCCTCTCAAGTAGCGCCTTACTTAATATCGTGGCACGACATAATTCCACTTCTTATCAAGTCACTGCCGATTGTCCCATTAATGGAAACACCTTCAGAGCTTTGTATATGTTGAAAAAAACCTCCTCATCATTCAGTCTAAACCTAATGTCTCCACTCTCAATGTCCATAATAGCCCTTCTGGTGGCTAAGAATGACCTACCCAAGATAATTGGCACATTCGTATCCACCTTGTAGTCCAAGATTATAAAATCAGCAGGGCGAATAAATTTTTCCACCTTCAATAACACGTCATGTAAAATCCCCACTCGATCAACTTTGAGCAGCTAAATTATGGTTGGTAAAGGGGTCTCCAATCCCAATTTTTCAAATATGCCTAGGGTAATGAGATTTATACTCGCTCCCAAGTCGCTTAGTGCCATACTAAATATCGAGCCCCCAATGGTGCACAGGATGATGAATGCACCTGGGTCTTCCTTTTTCACTACCAACTTTTATGTCAGGATTGCACTACAATTGTGATACACCTCAATAGTATCACACTCAAAGTTTCTCTTCTTTGTGACTAACTTTGTCATGAATTTAGAATAACCTTGCATCTTAATCAATGCCTACACAAGTGGGACATTTATCGACAAGGAGTTAAACACAGAGAGGAATGTTGTAAGCTTTGTGTCTTCCTTTCTTCTTATTGAATCTCTGAGGGAAAGGAGGATGAACCATGACCTGAGGAATTTTCAACTTCACTGTTGAACATGATTTTTTGGGAGATATTTTCTTGGCATTCACAACATCATCTCCACTTTTCTCTTATTTATCGCTCTCTGGATTTCCAAGAGCATCTACGTGTTCATCATCAGCTACAAATTCCTCAACTTCTTAAATAATTACACCTTTCTTTTCTCTAGTTTTAGTTTGGCCTTCTGTCACGCCTCCAACTCTACAGAGACGGACAGGCACTCGGTGCCCTCTAGGCCCGAGAGAACAAACATACAACCTGTACTTATCATGCATATGTGTCATGACCTGGATAGGGGGCCTAGATGTGACATGATGAAAGAGGACCCGAAGACCCTCGATCAAGCCATCATAGCATCATTACACT
>JBCEWC010011054.1:0-17061 GCA_038996855.1 Solanum aculeatissimum
GGTAAAATTACCCCTATCATTTACTACTTCTTAATCTCTGTGCCAAGTCAATAGGGGCCAAGTAAAGTTGGACGGAGAGAGTACTTTTTAATTCCTGTGTCAAGTCAATAGGGGTCAAGTAAAGATGAACAGAGGGAGTATTCAATTGAACACCCAAAAAAATCTTCAAAAATTCAATTAGTTTGCGAGGGAGGGAGTAATATTTTTTATACCTTTTTTTTTTAGCAAATAATTTATCCAAAAAAACATAGAGAGGGTCCACTACATTAAAGAGAAACCGAGTGTGTTCAATAATGCATAGTTTTTTTTCTTTTTTTTTTTTTCTTTTTTCTGTTCCACAATAATAGGAACAAACTTATGTGCTCTTGTCGATCTACTAGAAAGATTCATTGAATCTTATAAAATATGATAACAAAACAATGTCACACGTGATTTATAATGTGGTTGTTACAACACACGTTATACATTCACACATATATAATTAAATAATAATATAGATGATACTAAAGTTTCTTTAGAATTCCAAGAAAAAAAAAACTAATAAAGATCAATCTCATTGGCTTAGATATGTGTAATATAAACATGAGAATTTTTCAAAAAGAGTAAACACTTGAGATATATTAAGAGAAAAAATAGTTATAATTTGCTAAAATTATTATTCGTAGCTACTTATTATATGAGAGAAGTGAGCGAGATCGAAAGGAAGGACAGATGCGAGTGAGATAACGCAAAGAGTGAACTGAGGTGAATTATATATGTATACCTGACAAATGAAATTGAAAGAGGGAGGAGAGAGGGTAGCAAAAGAAGACAAAGAGTAGAGAGAGAGTCGAATTATATATGTATATCTGGTGAATTGAATGTATATATCTATCAAATAATTGTATACGTGAAACTAGTATACATATGTATTTATATATCTGACAAGAGAGACGAAGAGAGGAGATTTTTTTTTTTTTTGAGTAAATAATCAATAGCTAAAAATAGATAGAAATTCCTACTTTAGAAAGTGGACAGTTGTCAAGTCAAAAGAGGTTAGATAAGATAAGAATTAGAGAAAAATGTAGGTGTAATTACTTGTGGTTCTCATCTAACCACCTCACTAATGACCCATTAAATTTTAATATCGACCATATTTAATATTAATCATGATTTAAAAAATAATTAATCAGAGTTTGAGATACTTGACTGGCCCATGAGATATATTCCACTAGTTTTTTCCCCTCAAGCAGTCATTTATAATGTTGAGGAAAGACGAAAATTTTATTAAGGGTGTTCAAAAGTTAACATAACATAATTTTTTGACGAACAATGTCATTGTGTGAGTGTTCATCCGAAAAATATATTGTATACATGAGATAAGTGCATGTCTCAATATGATTTAAGAGTTCGAAATTTACTTTGAAATATTAAGTTCTTTCGAACTTTCTTGTTAAAATCTTGACTTCACTACGAATATTAAAGTAGACCGTCTATATCATACCCCCTAAAATTATTTTTTTCGAACGCATACTCCATAACGTTTTTCATTAATAATAATATCTAATAATAAGGATAAAATAGATATAAAATGACAAATTATTTCATTAATTTTATAAACTGACAAGTATTGTTGAATATTCCAAAATAATACAATAGCTTGTATTGTGATTAGGTTTGCAATAAAATAATCATATACATCTGATAAATTATTAGATTCGTTCTATTTTAAATTATATCACATAAATTAAAATTAACGAAAAATATATGAATAGAAAAACTAATTAAATCAATAAACAATACAACATAAAGACAAAAAATTGTGATGATAATTTAATTGCCAAATAATTAGGGGTTTTGTGGATGAACACAAAACAAGGGTTTATCTATAAACATAATAATTAGATATGCATATCTTTCTTTGAGGTTTATCTATAAACATAATAATTAGCAGTATAAAAAAAATAAAATTTAGAAAACATAAATAATGCTCAACGTGGATACCATATATTGTAAACTAATTAACTAAAGAAATTCTCTAAAAAGTGTTATAAATCACAATAATAAAAAACTCATAAATTTAAATAATTCCCAAAATTCATCAGTGCCAAATAAAATTAAGACAGAAAGTAACATCTATTATTTAAAAATGACATAAAAAATAATATAAATCACAATAACTGATAACTTAAACATTCAAAAAGCATATAAAAAATTTAATTGTGTCTTTAGTTCTATCAATTCCACACGAATTTGGATAGAAAATGTAACATATATATTTTTTAAATTACGTAAAAGAAAAATACTACAAATCACAATAATTAATAATTTAAAATATTTAAAAATATACATATTAAAATTTAATTATTTTTTTAAATTTTATTTATATCATATAAATAAAAATATATATTTATATTAAGCCGATACTAGCACAAGACTCCTATATTCGATATACATAAATAACTAGGGATAACCTTGGTGCAATATTAATATTATGAAGACTAATAACTAGTCAAAGTCATCAAATCAAATTAAATTAAATTAAATTATTTTGATCAACATGCTGAAAGACTTAAGAATTCATTTTTTCCTTTAATTTATTCTTGTTAATACCATTGTTGTAATAAATAATTAAGGAATTAATATTTCAATTTATTTTCTTAAGAAAAAATAGTCAAATAATAATAATAACTTTCTTGTTTTAGCTTTTAGGGGTTGGCTGAAGTTTATCTTAACATTAAATAATTAGCTTTATTAAGTACCCAAAGTTTGTCATGGATGATGTCATTGTTTTTCTGACGTAATACATTAACATGTCATTAAATTAGTTTTCGCTAGCATATATTTTACAAGTAAATATTTAAATTTGTATAAAATTGAACAAATATACACACATATTCTATGTGATATAATAAACGTAGAACACCACATAGAATACATAATATCAATGTAAGATACTATGTAGAATTAATGTGTCTGTTTATACAAGTTTTGAATAGTTAAAGCGTCTACTTGTATACTAATAAAATTAAAGATCATAATAATCAATCAAAGTAAAGTTAAAAATTATATTTATATATTACGCATTTTAAAATTTTTTTTTTGCTCAAAGTATTTATACAATTTCATGACCAATACTTGTACGAGGATTTACAGAATATACTTTTGGACAGGTGGAATGTGTTAGGTAGGAAGAGAAAGTCTTTTTTTAATTATTATATTTTTTATCTCAAACTTTTTAGGAAATTAAATATCCTTAAAATGAGTAAAATAATTTTTCAAGCGAAAATAATTAAAAAAAAGTTTCATCAACAAGGGCAAATTCAGAAGATTGTCAAAGTGTTTATTTGAACCGTCTATAGAAAAAATTATACCGTTTATATAATGTAATTTTTTTTACTATATATACATAGATACTTTGAACACGTGATTAGAGATTAATTTTGTGATCTAGGGGTTCAGAATTTATCATAAGGATTCAAGTTCGAACTTTCAACATTAAAAAATAAAACAAATAAGAAATTTATTTATTTTCTTAAAAAAATTATTTTTCTCTGTACCAAACACACCCATAATTATTTTCCTGGATTATATATTGTACACAAAAATACAGAGATGATAGGAACAAATATAAATGTAGATGTGCAAATTGGACCAGCTGACTGTATGCTGCCATTCAGATAAATCACTTAATTTTTTTTTCTTCTTTAGATATAACATATTTGAATATAAAAATTACGATTTTAGAAATAGCATGTGGAGAGGAGAAGTGTTGACGCTCCTATTAGGAGCTGCAAGAGGTTGGATTTAGGAGTTATGTGGAAAGGTAGAGACAGATGAAAAAATATTAGGAGGAGGTGATTAGACAGAAAATGGCGCAACTCCATATCACCGAGGACATGACCTTAGATAGAATGGAGTGGAGGTCGCGCATTAGGGTGAAAGGTTAATAGGTTGATAGGGGTAGGATGATGTCTAGTCTTCATGTACTCGAGTCTTTATATCTTATGTTGATTATTGTATGTCTCATATTTGTTTCCTTTATTGTATTTATATATTATCACTTGCTTTCCACTTTAGTCATTTTTCTTTCATATATAGTATCTTCTGTTTTTAGGGTCTGGTATTTTTGAGTTGAGGGTCTTTCGGAAACTATCTCTCTATATCTATGAGGTTAGTGATAAGGTCGGCGTATATTTTATCTTCCACATATCCCGCTTGTGAGATTCTACTGAGCATGCTGTTGTTGTGTTATTTACTCTCCAAACATTATTTTATATCATTTTCTTTGGGAAGAAAGAAATACTATTTAAGCTGGGATAGGGATTAGGGAGTACAGCTCGAGTGCTATTATCTTCTATAGAATCGTCATGATTTTGAGTTGTGAAAATAATTTTTTACAAAAATAAAATAAGGCTATGCAAAAGTCCTTTAACCATTCTGTTATGGACCATTGACTGAAGCCCAAAAGATGAGAAGTCCAAACCAATGTCAAAATTCCAAACTTTTCGAAAATATTATCTAAATACACATTTTATTCTATCATAATTTTTTTTAAAATTTATCATTTAAAAAAGAATTCAAAAATTTCCTCTTGAATACATCACTCCTCTCTCGCTAATACATTCCTATCCTATTCTCGAATACATCCCTCCCCGAATACATCCCTCCCATACGTATTCAGATGTCCTATATCTCTGTCCCCCTTCTGATACATCCCTCCCCTTTCGGGATATATCCTTTATGTATCTGAATGGGCCCAAATGGGCCTTTTCAGATAATGTGCATGTTTTAAGTAGCTGGTATTTTGATATATTAACAATAACAATCTATAAATTTAAAAGCTAAAAAGCAACAAAGATACATTTTTGAACTGAAAAAATATATAAAAAGAACAACTTGACTATAGTCTTGAAGATGAAATGAACTTAAACGAAGAAGCGTAGATTCATATAGTTGACTCCAACTTGTTTAAAGACTGACGTGTTATTATTGACTAATCTTGAAAATGAAATGAGCTTAAATGAAGAAGTAGAGATTCATATAGCTGATTCCAACTTGATCTAAAGATTGATGCCTTCTTGTTGACTAATCTTGAAAATGAAATGAGCTTTAACTGAAGAAGTGCAGATACATATAGCTGATACCAACTTGTTTGACACGTCGTTGTTAACCAATCTTGAAAACTTAATGAGCTCAAATGAAGAAGTGCAGAGTCATATAGCTGATGCCAACTAGTTTAAAAATTGACGCGTTGTTTCCTAGGCTATCAGTAATAGCCTTTTAGTTTCCAAGCTGAATTAGTATAGTCCTCAATGTTTGTTTCTTCATTATCTTCCCATACAATCCCCTTCCCAATTTCATTGCTTTTTCCATCTCTACAATCCCATTACTTTTATGTCCATTTTTTCTCTTCAATCCTTTCATCAACAACTTCACAATTCTTTCATCACTTCCCACAGCATCCACAACACTATCCAACACATTTTCCATTAATGGAATCTTGCTTCCCCATTTCCTCAATAATCTTTCTGATTCATAAACTTCTGAATACACTTGCCAAAATGATGATCTCAAATACCCTTTCCCTTTTCCCCTCACCATCCATCTCCTCATATTTTCCTCCAATCTATAAACTACACCTCCATTATCTAGTCCTTTACCAAGAAACATCTCAATTTCCATCATTTCTTGATTGTTACAAACACCCTTTTCAAGATTGCACCTTTTGCATTTACAAACAAAGCCCCAACTTTTCGCCTTCTCTTCGCGATCTCTAAGGGGTGAAAACACATCAAAATAGGCGAATGTGAGCTCTTCGCCTGCTTTTATGTCTCTAGAAGCGTGGATCATCACGTGATCACCAACGTGGGAACGCCTCACGTTGGGATCACAAGAATGGTTGATAAAAGAAGCCAAAATCCATAGTCCAATGCCATGGACATCACTGTTTTTGCCTAGAACTTTCGAGGAAATCAACTCCTCAACAAGAGAATTCACATCAAGAATGTTTAGTAAGTTTTCCTTATCAATCTTCTTATCATGAAACCTACTCTCTTCTCCCTCAGGCCTAAATAGATCAATGTCAGGAACCTCCAAGTGATCCTCATTCTCACCATTTGATAGCTTACAAATCAAATTGCGGGTTTGGTTACAACTCTTGATAGATTCCAAGACTTTATCAATAAAATTCTTCCACATACCTAACTGAGCTTGTTCCTTAGAAGCTTGAAAAACAGATTCAGGTACTATAGCCCTTTCAACAGCAACAGCCTTAGTAACTAACAACAAATTCCCACAATCAAGATTCTTCATTGCAAACAATCCACGCCCACTAATCTCAGATTTCTTAATCTCAATTGGACCAATGTACTCAGCAAGCTCAGGGGGTTTTCCTTGAAACTTATTGAGTACCCACTCAGAGATGTCAAATGCACCAGTTCTTGATAAAAATTCAAACTTTTTACACTTTTCTAAATACCCATTAAGGATTTCTGAATTTTCTAACTCATGGGGATCAAGACTTGCTTTTCTAAAACAATCTAAAGCCAACCCATATTGATTGAGACTGAGCAAAATCTTACCTTTACAAAGCAGAGTCTTGAAATGGGTGTTTCCAATTTGGGAAGCTTCATTACAATCCTTTAAAGCTTGAGCATAATCATGAAGATTTAAACGGGCTTCGGCGCGGTTACAGAGAGCTAAACAGAGGGATTTTTTTACCTTGGAGGGGTTATTTGAGTCGAGATTTTGGTGGGTGTTTGAGATTTGGTCATGACAAAGGGAGATTAACTCAGAGTAAACTTCAATGGAGTCTTTCCATTCTTTTCTGAGTAAAAGCTCTGTGGCTTTGGATCTGAGATTTTGCATTCTATCTTCTTCTTCCTCCATTTTTTTTTGCTGCAAGTGAAGCAACACACACACTGTTGAAATTATTTGAATGAGATGAAAATGTAACGGTCGAATTTACTCTCTCTCACGGAAGATGTGCTAGCTACGTTGTTTTTACTTTCTTCACCTAACTTTCACTTTTTTTAAGATTAAGAGAGAGAGTCTGGTGAGGGTTTTCGGGAATTTAATAACTTTTGTCCGAATCTATATTTATCTTGAAAATTTGTAATTTCGAAATATCTGAATAAAGCAATGAGAGGAAAAAAGATTTGGCATAAAACTAAGAAAAATATGTATGAGTCACAAAACCATCAACTCATAGTGCTTAGATTAGCTTATTTTCAGGTGTTTTCAGCTTTTAAGCACTTTTGGTTCACCTTTATGCCAAAAAAATTTAAAATAAGCCAAAAGCCAAATAATTGAGTGTATCATACAACTATAGGTTTCTCTTCTTTTGAAATCAAAAGGCCAATGTATTCAGTTTACATCATATACAGCAAATAAACAATGGCACCCCTTTCTATTTAAAGCAAGTGTGCAATCTACTCAGTTTACATCATATACAGAAAATAAGTGAACTGTCAACAAAATGACTAGCAAACTAAGACTATATTCGCACCAGATCCAACGTCTTCTCTTGGATGGCTTTGTTTCTGTCATCGCGAAGGATCTGTTAATAAATATTACTAACACTCTTCCTTATGCGTTTAGCATAACGAGTCATTCTGACCCAGAGGAACCTTCTTGATTTGAACTTACCTTCAGCTTGATTAAATAGCACAAATGATTGGCTGCCAGGAGTTCACAGATATATCTGCACTTGAAAAGAGTAGAAAAAAAGAGAGAGATCTGCAGCCAAATGTTGTTATTTCGTTCTTAATGGCTCGTTTATTGCATTTCATCAGAGTGGTGATAAGATCTATGCCACCAAGACAATATAGATGGAATTGATCACTTTTTCAGAAAGTACATTCCATCTCTGAATTCCAACTTCTCCTCAGCAACTAAACCAGATAAGAAGCTCTGCAGTTGTTGCAGTGATTTGTCATATGTAGGATCAGCAATGCAGAACATCTGCAGCAGCAATTAGTACTTTAAATTCTTCGGTATTTCATGGCCTCATGCCACAACATGGTGTTCCCAATTCAATTATAATTCTTATGAGTTATAAAACAAATAATTACCTTGAGAGTATTATGTATACGGTCCAATGCCATGCTGCCAAAATTGGTAAGCATCCCAGTGATGAATTTCTGCAGTCAAAACCAGCACCTCATTAAAAGAAAACTCTAGTGTTTCTTTTCGGTTATTTCTGTCCTTAGTTCTTTGCGAGAATGGCTTCTGTCCTTAGAACAATGAACTAGCCTTGCCAATTTAAAATGAAAAGATAAACACATTTCTGACTTGATTAATAGACATCCAATTGGTGTTAAGGGTTGGTAATGGTAGGATAAAACACGACAAGCCAAGACAAAGTCAAAACACAACATCCTTCGACTCTAAGGGAAGGAGCTCTGAGTTGGAAGCCTTGCAAAAAAGTTTCAGGAGTTTCATGTCAACTGATGTTTAAGCTTTTGAAACCCATTAGTAGTTATTTCCTGTGTATTATTAAGGGAATTATGCAGAATATTTCAAAAACCCAGGTACCTCATTAGCAAAGAGAAACACTGCAGGCTTATTATATGATGATGTTACTGCAACTCAACAGTTTGGAAACCACAGCTTCCATAAGAATACACCAAAAAAAACAGTGTTTAGGAAGAAAAACTTCTACTATTTACACATTGATAACTGTTAAGAGAGTATCAGATTCAGATACTTCCATTAGTATGCAAAAGAAAGAAAAAAAAGAAACTCGAATGGTATACCTCATAGACAGTCATCTCTTTTCGCAATTGATCTTCAACAGAGGCCACAGAGCGTTCTCCATCCTCATCACCTGCCAATAGCTCCTCACAGCCTCCATCAATAGTTCCACTTTTACCTGTATCATTCATGGTTTCCACCAGAGTAAAAGCATGATCAGCAGAATCTGCCCCCATTGACTCTGCCAGAACCCCCTAGTGAACCAAGTGGAAAAAAAAATAAATCTTTCCACCAGAAAACCATATACAGATGAAAATGCAAGTGAGAGGAACTAACCTTGCTTATCCAAAAATTTATTCTCCTATTCAACACATCGACAGGTACTCCAACTGCAGCAGCAAGATTCTTAGATGTCCACCTGCAACATGAGGTGTACATACCCTTTACATCCATTGCCAAAACTTTTCTGAAGCAATTGGTAAAATAAAAATACAAATATGATCACGAAGTTACTTTTTCTGATCTTGAAACTGCATAATTATTGAAGCATGCAAAGGAGTAACATTGAACTGCATTGCTCTATCTTCAAATTGGAGCTCCAACTATCATAAAATGACAATAACAACGCAGTCAGGCATTTGGTTATATCAAAGGATGCAGAGAACTCAGATCTAGAGATTTTAGATCAACTGTTTCTATAGACAATTTGGAAAGACACACAAGTCCCAAGTACACCGTACAGTGACTGACCTTTACACTGCCCAAATTTTTCTTCCATATTAGCTTACGTGGTGTCTTGATTTCAGTATACCTTTTAGCATAATCAGTCAGCAGATGTTCCACAGGCTCTGGTAAGTTGATTGCCTCATCCTGCCATCATATTACCAGATTTTGTTACTTGACTGCTAAAAATGAAACAAAACAAAGAATGCTACATAAAGGCAAAGAATTGACACAATCAAGTATGTTGCTCGGACTCTCCAAAAATGTTGACGTGCCCATGTTGGATCCTCCAAAAAATGCACCAATTTTTGGAGGAACCGACATGCACCCGTCGACATTTTTGAGGAGTCAGAACCGAAGGCCTGCCAAAGGAGGGAGGGAGGAGGAGGAGGGGGGCAATTGAAAGTAACTATCACTTCTCTGTTCAACACAGGAAAAAGGAAGATGTTCTAAAAACTACCCGTCTCTCTCAGTTTTTACCTTTCCTCTCTGTGAGGTGCAGAGGTGGTGGCCCACAGACCTACAAAGACCTCCTTTCCCAATTTACATGAACTCATACATAACTTCTGCAATCTCTATGAAAGTAAAATAGCTATTCATCCATTGACACCATGCTGCAGAGACAACAGCATCTAAACTCCTTGCAGGATGTCCAAAGGTAATGACAATAGGAAGTACAAAAGAAAAGATTTTTCAACACATCAAGGATGTCAAAGGGGACATTTACTTGATTCAGACTAAGACCATGACTTGTGAATGTAAAGGATTCAGAACTTGTTAATTTATGATTATTTTGGAAGGAGAAAACACAAAATATCAACAACCCAGTGTAATCCCACTCAGTGAGGTCTGGGAAGGGTAGAGCGTACGCAGACTTTACCAGTACCTCGTGAAGGTAGAGAGATTATAAAACACAACTAATATCAATAAAATAAAATGGAGCAGGTCAGTTTGAAATATTCCGCTTGCACAGTTCATATTTAACACAAGATTTCTTGTCCAAAATGTATCAAGATGTTCCACTAGATGAGTAAATACTTTTACCAACAATAGCTAGTAAATAAATGTTAGAATAAGTGCATACCTGAATAGGAGGCCAGAAATTTGAAGATATGATGGTAGCATTTAGATTGTCTAGAGATACATCGAGGTCCCTTTGCTCTGTATTTGAACAAATCCAGCAATCACTGAGACTAATTAAAACTGTAGGAAGCCCAAGAACAGGACAAATAACTTACAACCATTACCTGGCTGTGGTTGATGCTTGATAGATGCTTTTATATTTGTATTTGTCCTCTTTGAGTCAATCAAATCATTAAGCATTATTTCACATTTCTGCATGCTGCTTTCCCCAAAATGAATCTGAAAATGATAAAAATGTCAAGCTTACTATGTAAATAAGATGAATCATATAGCAGTAAAGGTGTCTATTTTCGAGTGCATCATGTGACTGGTCTGAGAAGATAGAGAACTCAAACTCAGAGGCTTGACCACTTACCTTGAGAAGCTCTAGAGTACGTATTTCGGCATCAATGTCATAATCAGATTTGTTCAAAAGCTTTTCAGCCAGCATTACACGATATTCATTAACTAGCTGATCTTTGGAACCAATTATGCCAACTATCATACCAAGTATGTCAACCTTCCTGCGATATCTGCTTCCCTTCGATGGGTCAGCCTCTACAGGGTCAGGCTCCCAGCTTCAAGATTATAGATCATAAAAGATGTATGCATAAGATATAAAGTGCAATGTACCCAAAAAAATGATATAAAGTACAAGACAAAGTATGTCCTCCAATCATTTCCAAAACAATAGAGATGAAGATGGCATACTTTTGTGCATTAATCCATGCTTGCTTGTCATCAGAGTTAATATCATCATCAACAGTAGTGTTCTCTTGACCCTCTTCATCTCTATTCAATTCTTCCAGCAGGCTATCCCCAGAACTGCCTGGTCCATTGGGATTTCCACCAGTTCCATCAGTAAGCATGGTCACAATGCATTTAATTGTATCCTTTCTCCCCCTTAGGTATTCCCTTATTGGCTCACCAACAGCTTCAAGAAAAACACCTGCAGGATCTATAGTTCGAAGTGCTTTGATTGTTGAAACATATTGGTGCAATATATCATTGGTTGAGGCACCAGCTGTTAGTAATCTATATCTCAGAGATGAGATAAAAGAATCTACCAGCTTTGAATGTTGCCCAGTATACTCAAGACATTGTTTCAAGTCTTCAATAGCAGGAGCACTGTCAAATTTTAACAGTCAATCAACTTGCAAGTTGAAAAATTGAGATCTTATATGAATAAAATATTACATGTCGGTAATTGATAAGTGAAGAAAACATAAGCTTTTTTCCTTCCATTTCCAACTGAATTAGTACTAAAAAACCTAAATAGGAGAGACAAAACTAGGAGAATGTTGCATCAAGTTTTATTTCAACGATGAAAGAAAATGGGGCCCGACATAGTAAATTAGTCACGAGGAAGACTAGAAGAAACATGGGTAAAAGTAAAGATCAGGCTTTGTGAATACCATTCCATCCTCTATGCATGTTATCCACTTAAAAAATTGGTGTCCTAATTTACTAAGTAAGAAGTAACGCAGTTTGAATGGAAGGGAAAGGAGAAGACAATACGGGTGTGTTTAGATCTTTGCATTTGAAATTGACTTTTGGGAGAAAAGGGAAGGGATAAGGGTATGCACAAAATGTTAAATAACTCCATCCATAAGTTGGCAGAAACAGACCCTTTTTAATGGAACTTTCTAATGCCAAAAAGACGCTAAATGTACTAACAAGAGAAATACTTCACTAAGGGTAACAGAGTATTTCTTCACTAAGGGTAACAGAGTCAAATGATATCTCTTCCCTTCTTGACCAAAGGAATTTACGCCTCTTCCTTCCTCTCCTCTTTTCTTTTACAAGGTCTTCATTCTGAATCTGCTACAATAGACACTCATGCGCAGAGACTGAACCCTCTCACAAACAGAGAAGAAATGAAGAGAAGAGAATGGAATAGTAAATCACCTGTCCGGATAGTCCACAATGATTTCAAAAAGTTTGGCTATTCTGAGATCCTGCAAGGTTTCATAAGCATAATACTCTAAGCGCAACTGCCATCTAACAAGCCCCTCAGATGGAATTCCAGTTCCTGAATAGCACAGGGAGGGGTGGGATGCCAGGGGAGATTTCAGGCCAGGGGAAGGGTCATTGCAGCTAGTAAAATCTCCAAGGTAATCAAGAAGTGCTCGTAAGAACTGAAGGGGCACAGCCTGCACAAATCGGTTCTCAATGTTAGAAAATTGGATCCAACAGAGATTTCTTGATAAGTCAGATTGGTCTAAACATAAGTTTATCCATGTTCTTCAAGTTTGAACAAAAATTCATGTGGAATTGATATTCAAGATAATATAGCCAACCTTTCACAAAGTTATTCTGTCATTTCTTTCATCAGTTATATAATGCCTCCCACACTATCGATACACAAATCACATGAGTGAAAGTATCACTATCAATAAATTACTTAAAAGCATAACAAAACCATTAGATCCATCACATGAAATTGGGATCATGCAGATGAGACCAACCTGTATCCATGCTTTGATGGACTCCAAAACAGAGCTCCTATAGTCATCACCAGCCAATTCATGTACTTTGTCCTATCACCCAAATTCAAAAGAATAGTTGTGTACAAGATTAAATGAATGTTTAATTTATATAATTCGAAACTTTTTATCAGATTAACAAAATCACGAATATGAAGAATCGCCACAATATGATTGATGCCAACTGAAAATGTAGATAAATCAACTGAAACTTTATTACTGTAGGCCATATACCTTTAAAAGAAAAAATATAGCAGAAGCATATGCATCTTCAGCCATAGATGTAAAGCCAATATTTCTCAGATTACGAACAACCATTCCAATGTTCTTCACCAACTTATTATTCTCTGAAAACACAGCATATTTATGGTTTATATCACTATCCATATCACCACATTTGTAGGGAAGTTTGTTTTTCTCATCTAAATCCATCTTATCATCCATGCTTAACTCCTCTTCATCCTCAGAGTTCGCAGCTGCAATTGTACTCAGCTCCTCCAGCCTTCCTTTGAAGTACCAGTGTAGTATCCCTAACAAATATAGTAAGGGGAAGGATAAGCAAGAATTAAAAATGTAAACTTTATAGGTCATTGCCATAGAAGCATCTTTTGATATCAAGCTTCCCTTACCGCTCTGTCTCTTACAAAAAATTGAAGACTATGTAAATGTATAAGAATTTCAAACTTCTTCCATGCCTTTTTTTTTTGTTTGTGCGTATTGTAAAGACATCATCTAACTTGTAAATTCAGAAACCAAAGCCATAAATCAGTGACTAAAGAAGTATAATTCTTGTGTTGCAGAAAACAACCCCAGGCAATGGTATTGAACATTTGAGTGATTCGCTACATGATTGGTCCAAGAACAAAAAATCTTAGGACTGTAACATTAAATAGGACAAAAGCAAACAATCTTAGGACCAATCATGAAGCAAGGAAGTAATCCACATACCAGGAAAATGGTGAGGAAGGCTAGCCAAAAGAACAGAAGATACAATTAGGTGATATTTCGAGAGCAGATAAACTCGAGTAGAATCTGGGTTCGCTTGTCCTTGCAATTTGTCTTCTTCATAGGACTGTAAAGCACGAGCCAACAACAATAGGCACTTCTCCTGGAACTGCTTTTGAGATGATATTTCTTCCAAAGCTTTACATATTACATGCTGAATCTCTTCTTCTTGAATCTGCATCAATACCAATCAGGATTTACTTCCTTATAAAATTTCTAAGCCCTAAAACCAAGACATCTGTTGAGCCAGATTAAAATTGGTAACATGGCAAATGGAATCAGCAGCAATAATGAGGATATAACCATTCACATCCACTAGCTAGACAAGATAATAACGACAAACATTTTCCCATGTAAATTACTTCACAAATAATAAATGTAGTTACCAGTAAGGAAGCTAAGATTCAAAATATAAGCCTATTGCGACAGAGTTCAATAAATTTGTAGCAACGGAAGAAAGAAGTGAAGACCAAAAAAACTATGGTAATCACACAATATCATAACTAAAACCATTAAAGAGCTTAAATCACTTACTCAAAAAAACGTGTTAATGGATTGTTAAGTCGTGTAACATACACATACTCTATCAAAGTAAGACTGGATTGGCAACAGAAGTTTAAAACTTTACACTAAGTTACAAAATCCAAAAATAACGACAAACATAGAGAATTCTCATTAGCAACAAATCCTGTATCTGCACAGACACAGAAAGTTCCCAGTGAAAATCAAGAAGTAATCTATTTTTTCTAATTCCATAGAATAGGCACTCTTTACTGTAGGAAAATATATGACATGACAAAGGACCATATGTACATACTGGATCCTTATTAGTTTCAGATGGTGCAGCATTGATGTAAGGTTCAAAATAACTCCAGAACCTTCTTGCTCCATTTCTCTCGAAAATCTCCTGTTCGAAGACAACATTGTCACTGTGAGCTCAATAAGAACACCTAGTAGAGTCATAATGGCCACACTGGCTTTAAAAATTCAAAAACTAGGTTACATCATAAATTCGGGAAATAATGAACCACAGTATGCATGGTGTGGCTGAAAATGTTTTCACAGAGAATATTTTGGTTGATGAAATCATTTGCAAATAAAATATTTTCAAATTCAAGGTATTCAAATATCAAAACGATTTCATCAACCAAAATATTTGTCTGTGATAGCATATTCCCAGTTCGAATCCCTTGAATGGTCAAAATTATCTTCTCCAAAAATGAAAATTTACATAAGAGAAGAAAACCAATACAGTCACTTAAGCGCAAAATTTATTTTTCACTATTCTCCTTATATCCAATACTACACCTTGTATAATTACCATAAACTAATTCAGTCACTTAAGCGCGAAATTTATTTTCCACTATTCTCCTTATATCCAATACTACACCTTGTATAATTACCATGTATCACCTACTATTGTGCCCAATCAAATGCAGGAAACAATAATCCAGGTTTCAATTTTCCAAGGTAAAACATATTCCTCCAAAAAGGAACAATCTTTACTCCTAATTAGCGAAATAGAGCACCTATGAGTTTTTAGTATTTTTAATCTTCTTTCAAAATATGCACGTTTTATTCAAAACAAGAAAAAAAACCTATGAAAGATATAAATTCACACTAAACCTCAATGAAGCGAAGGAAGTGTTGTTCAACTAGAGATGCAAGGCCGTGTTTGCAGAGATTCTTAGCTCGCATTACAAATTCGTCGCTGAATGACAAATCACCACTGCCTTTGAGAAGAGCTTCTGAAATAGAGCAAAAGCCATCCCAGTTTTCCGATATCTCTGCTATGGAATCAGCACTTAACGACTCCAAGTTCTCCAAACCGCATCCCGATGAAGACGTGTCGCACGTCATAGTGCAGCTCTTACAAAGAGTGACGATTTAGAAATCTACTTTTCCGGCGGAGAAAAACCCTAGTTAACTAAAATCATGCATATAAACATTTGTAATTGAATTAACGGCTACAAAGGGAGACTTAGAGAGAGAGAAAAGTGGGAGTTTGGGTTCAGGTATACGGTGTTCTGCTGCTTCAATGGAGTGAAGCAGAATCTTGCTCCTGCATTTTACCGCCATTTTTCATGTTTGAGTGCACTGTGGACTGCAGTCTATGTTCATACCCGACCCGAATGGATCTCAAAGTCACAATATCCCCATTATCAAACATAACGATAGATTGTCTAATTAAGATTCATAAAATTGTATTTATTTGCTTGAAAGTATGTTTGTTTTGTATTTGTTGGATATATTATAGGAGTGTACAAAAATCGATTTAACGGATAATCGACTAATTGATATTGGCTTAACAGTTTTTAAATAATTTTATAAAAAAAAATTTATTGACTTATCAGTTTAATTTTTGATTTTATGACTTTGGTTAAAGGTTTTAGTGACTTAATCATTTTACCGTTGATATTTTTTTTGGTTGTAAGTGACATAACTTGGTCTCTTTGTCTCTCTGTTGCGACACCTTCTCTCTTCTTGACACAAATTAGTTATGTCTTCTCTCTTCTCGATTTTAAATTTGATTGTGACAAACATAGACACATATTGTTATTTTCACAATCATCTCTTAAACTAAAGTGGTAAATATAAAAATTTGTGTTGCATTTCTATTCTTGCTAATATTTTATTTTATGAACATCACGTATATATGATCATTTTCTCATCGATTAAATTGAAAATCATACCATTAAAAATCAATAATAAATATTTTATTGATTTAGCGTGTTCCGAACCAACAACCGATAAAAAAAATTTGAGATCATATTGCAAAATCTAATCAAATATCATTTGCAAAAATATAAGGTCAAACACCAGCACAGAATGTAATTTCTAAAATAGTTTTGGTGGAAAAGTTTGTAATTTCTAAAGGGTAATGCTATTTGGCCACAAATTTAAAAGTCTATAATACCCTTCTCTTTAAATTTTGCATATGTTTTTTTTCACTACTTCTTCTTCCAAAGCAGCATTAACTTTTCTCTATTTCCCAAACATTTTAAATTATTAAAATAAAACTTTTTTAATATCAAGAAAGATGATAAGT
>JBCEWC010011055.1:0-17058 GCA_038996855.1 Solanum aculeatissimum
AATTTAAAGGGTTGGGGTTCTTAGGATCTTCAAGGATGAAAGGGGATCCTTGAATCAAGTCCCACATACCTTAATCTAAGCAACTATTCACAAAATCACACTTAATCAAGTCTTCTTCCCCAAATTCTACAAGCTAGCTTCAATGGAGGTCAAGAGAGCCTTAGGATTATAAGAGAATGTATGGAAGATTTCTAATGGATGAAATAGGGTTTAGAGAGTGTTTTAGGGGTTTAGGATACCTTAAGGGACCAAAAGGGGGCTTAGGGAAATATTAAATCACGAAAATACCATAAATAAAATGGAATTTTTCACTGAACATAGTGCCCAAATGGCAGCTACAGTGCCGTTTACTGGCACACGAGCCATCAACTTAGTCGTCCAGTGGCACTTAGCCAAATCATCACACGAACTTTCGGAGGACTTTCTGTTACACTTCACGAACTACTAAACGGTCTGTTCAACCTGTGACTGTTCGTGTATACCACCGTATAACCTCACTTAAACTCAAAATCATCAGCCAAGCCTTGTCCTAGCCACTGTTCACCTTCACGGGAAAGTGGATGAGCCGTCAAGAGCCAAACGGACCGTCCAAGGTCTAGTTGACTTGGACTTGGATTAGGGGTGGTTCCAGGCAACCCCAAACCCAGTGTGACACCAAATGACACCCTAGACGTACCGTGCAAGGTTTCACGGTCCGTGTACCTGTCCTTGGCCATTTTTCTGAGCCTATCTCAAATGGCTTCCGAATGTTAGACAGTCTCACTGTTCTGGCCATATCTCCCTCATCCGAAGTCCAAATTTAGTGAAACCACTTGTGTTACAAAGCTAACTTAAAGATATGCAATTTGATATGTGGTATCGCACATGGTTCATCCCACATCAAACGTTATGATTGTTTATAGTACGCTGCCAAAATTGTCCCTCTAGACCACTAATTAGCCCAATTTGCATTCGGCCACTTAAACTCAACCCGTGGCCACCAAAACTCAACCATTGCTTGTATTACAACATAGAATGCCAACCATAAGTAGATTTTGAAAATTTTTGAGTTGTTACATAGCCATTCAAAGTCAGTCCCCCTATACGGTTTCATACAAAACTCTTCCAACACGGTTCCTTTAAATATGGCCACTTAAATAGAACTCATGATCATCACTACACAACCATAACAAGTTCAAAACGAATCCTGATCCACTAGTACGAAGTTTAAAATTTTTTGGGTCGTTACACTTATCTTTGGTTAGGCATGATTCTATATTGTTCTGAGACATATATGCATCTGTATACAACTATTCACCATTGTACACTTTTTATACTTGCTTAATACTGGGAATACGTTCTATCTTCTGAGAAATGCATATTTGTGCTTTTGATTGGGCCTTGTGACTCTTGATATGAGATTTGATACTATTGAACCTCTATGGGCTAGAAATCAGGATATAAATCTGTAAGGGAAATATATGCCACATCCAGCGGGATTCATTAGGCTATATGTAGTAGTGATTCTATCTATATGACTTAGTCCCTAAGACTACTATCTGTTCTTATAGATTGGCACATTACCGGTGGGTCAGCACATAGTTGCCTTGGTAGGTGACATTTGTATCAGTTGGGTTGTGGTTGATTCTTGGTAGGAGACAGATCTCTGATTATCTGTTCTCTTTGGGCTTTAGTTTAGGCTTAAGTCATTGCTGCCCTAGAGGTACTATGCATAGAGCCACAATGTTACATATACACTGAGGGCCTTGTGAGATCTACAGGGTCGGGTCTAGTGTCACGGCTTAACACGGTATGACTTTAAAGGCTCAAATCCTAGTAGACTAGTTGAGCAGTTGACGATACCTGGGTTCGAGTCCCAAATGACTATTCCGGGGTTCAAGTGCCTGATAACTATTCTTGGATTCAAGTCCAAGTTGATTGTCAAACCATTTGGCCTTAGCTGACTTCTCAATCGGAGGCTAGGTTGGGAGAACTAGAGGTTTGAGTCCCCATTTGATTGCTAAGGGTTTCGAGTCCCCGTCTGATCTTATAGGGGTTCGAGTCCCCATTCGACAGTTAGGGGTTCGACTCCCCATGTGATATTATGCCTAACATTGGTTGAGATCACATACCATCTGTTACCGTTTCTTGGACCTATACACCTATACACACCCTGATTGTTTGTGGGTGTAGCCTCTAGGCTTATGGGGGATCCAAGGGCGTACAAGCATACACATCAAGGCCTTACACTCATGTATAACCCGACACCTTGACTATGTGATACTGAGGGTTGGGATCCATCTATGATTTTATCAGTTGGATTGTGGTACATTGCTTGGTTCTGGCCGTTGGGAAACAATGATGTCACTAATATACTCACTGTTATCCTGGGTTTCGATTTGCTAGTTTTACTATAGTTCTCTATATTTGGGCATTATATATTTATAGTATTTCACTCAATCAGCCAATGATGCCTACTGAGTGCCTTTTATCGGTACTCACCCCTACATTTCTGCATGTTCACATTGTGCAGGTCCAGGTACTAGTCGCGGTCGTTGAGTGGGGACGTGTGGAAGATTCAGGAGACTTTGGTGAGTATCAACATCTCTGTACATTCTGTAGTCTCCTTTTGTTTTTGGGTGGTCGTTTTTTGTATCGAGACATTGGCCTGTTACATTATAATTTGGTTTGTATATGTAGAATTTCCTCCTATATATATGAGTGTGTTCTTGAGTCTATAGTAGCTCTGTGTAAATGACTTCCAAGTTCTGGGTAGATTGTGTTTGGATTATTCATATGTTGCTAGTATTGTTGTGCTTAGAGATTCAGGACAGGTACCTAGAGGTTGGGAGTTGGCTTGCCTGTAGGTGGGATTTAACAGGTATCATCATGGTCTGAAAATCGGGTCGTGACAATAGCCCTCGTAAACTCCCTTGATACTTAGCAAATTCTCAAATCTTGTAGACCCTATCTACGAGCCTAGTCTACGACTCATGGAATGAACCACAAGCCATGAACTGGACTCGTGAATCGCCTTTGAACTTTTCTAGTTTCGCTTTTTCTACATTCCTTAGCCTTCTAACTTGAGGGTCCTTATACCTAGCTTGGCATGAAACAATCCCTTAAAATTTAACAAAATCAATGTAAATCTACTAAATCCTAGAACCAAAAAATACATAAATAGAAGATGAAACTCAGATTAAACGTCATAAATACGGGAATATGTTGAAAAACTTATATAAATAAATTGAAAATCGAACAAAATAGGTTAGTAGGATTATCTTTTTTTTTTAACCAAACATTAGGAACCCTTTTATATATTTTAGAGTTACTTCCTTTTTCTTTGTTTTTGCTGGCTTGCCATTAATTTATCTATTTTTAATCTACTTCTTACATAAATATACAAACTGAAAAACAACAACAAATATATTTGCATGTATATGTAATATTAGTAGGATTAGGTCGCGTTTTTATATCCTGGGTTGTTATTATTCATCATATATATGTTTGTTTTTGCCGTTTTACACATTATCTTGTACTTTTTGTTATTAGTTGGTCTTCCTGTTTTATTTTCTTTTTCTTTTCTTTTTTTTCATATTTAGTTATTCTGCTTACGGGTTTTTGAGACGAGGGTTCCCAGGAAACAGTCTCTCTCCCTCTGAGGTAGTGGTAAGGTCTGCATACATTTTACCCTCCCCATACCCCACTTGTGGGATTTCACTGGGTATGTTAGAGCTAGTGGTAAGGTCTGCACACATTTTACCCTCCCCAGACCCCACTTGTGGGATTTCATTGGGTATGTTGTTGTTGTTGTACCAGTGTAAAATACTTTAAGCTGTTAGGTTACTTACTTAAGAGCCAATTGCTATAATAAGTGTAAGTAACCTAGAAAATATGGTAAGTCGTTCGTGGTATACATTACTTTATCATAATGAAACTTGTAAGCTTAATAACAGAAGATTTAATTGAAGCAGTGGACTCTGGAGTGTCTATTATGATCCATTTTATAATTTGTATTTTAGCTACGGTTTAGTCTATATGTTTGCTTATGATCTGTCTGCTGCAAATTGTTCAGGTTACTAGCCATATTCTGTATAATCAACTTGCTAAATTATGTGGATCGCGGTGCTATAGCGAGCAATGGTGTTAATGGGAAGCGCAGTGAGTGTACTAAGAGTGGTACATGTTCTTCTGGTAGTGTTTGATGTTTCACTCTCTAAGTTTACTTCCTGAAAAATGTTTATTATTATGCTTTCTGATTCGTCCTTCTTGATGATTGACTAGTTATTATATCCAAGAGCCCTATTATGCATTTTCTGTATGATGTACTTATACCTACCCTTGGATGATCTGTAATTGGATAATGACTTTTCCCTATGGAATTTAATGATTGGAATAGTCACTAAGTGACAAATCTAAATATTGTGTGCTCCAACTTAATGTTTTTTTTTTGTTTTTGCAGGGGTGATTTTAATTTGAGCAATTTTCAAGATGGTGTCATATCATCTGCTTTCATGGTTGGGCTTCTTTTGGCATCTCCAATATTTGCTTCCTTAGCCAAGAGGTGATTATTTTAACACGTCACAGCCTTGATGTTGGAATATGTAGAGGCATATATCAAACTTAAGTGCTTTCACTGTTAAAAGTATGTTTGACAGATACCCTACAGAAATAAACATTGTACTTACCATGGAGATCATCTTGTCCAGATAGGAAATATAATGAATTACTTTATTCCTATTGTATCCATTCTCTTTCACAACCTTTTCTGTTTTAGTTTGTCTCAATTTCTTGATAAGATCTCTTCAAATTTCAAACTAATATAAGATGTTAATACTCACCACGCTGTTTGCAAACCATGCCAAGTCAATGTCCACTTTCCGAAATGATCAAGTCACCACTTATTATCCCACTTTTAATCTTAATAGCATCTAATGAATTAAAAGCTATCATGTCTTTTAGTGGGATAACCTAGTGAAAAGGCACAACTAACCTTAGAGGTCCAGGGTTCGATGACCAAGAGAGCATAGTGGGAAATGACCATTATTGATTCCTAGGTTAGGAGGTTGGGCAGTGGGTTTACCATATCACAAAAGGTTAAAAAAGAGACCCATTATTTTACATTTTTGCTTAACAACAACAACATACCCAGTGGAATTCCACAAGTGAGGTCTGGGGAGGATAAAATGTGCGCAGACATTTTTGCTTACTTGAATGAAATAATCAATATTTCAAACTCCACCCTAATAATTTAACGTAGATCAATGACTTTTCAACAGATCATCTAAAAATCAAACTAAATCAAATTGAATTGGGTGAAAGTGATACCTATATCCCGAAATTACATTTTTATAACTATTTTCTCATTTTATATGAAACTCTAGGGGAGAGGGGGTTCAAATCTTTTTGAAGCTTAGATAAAATATTAGTCTACTATTTCTATATGCAGGTCGATTCACCTGCAAATTAGACAGATAAACGGATATGGAGTAAGTAAGGAAACAGAAAGAATAATTGATTTTTGTATTTGTTCTGATAACTGGTGTGGCACCTAGTCCATTTCCCTTGGGCTACAAAGGTTTCCTTGAGATCTTTCAAATGAAATTGATCGCATAGATTATGTCGTGGTGAACTTTGAAGAGTTTTTTTTAAGGTTTGGATGATTCCAAGTCTCTTTTGTGGTCACAACCTCGACTTGTATAGCTTTATAATATCTTTTTCTTTCTTTTCACCAGTAGACTTTAGCAAATACAGTCCTTTTATGATGAAAGAGTAAATAGTGTTCTTGCTCAACTGAAGTTGCATATCTTTCTTTTTCGATCTTGATCCTCTTTCATACTTGCCTGGCTACTTCATGACTGTTGCTCTTAGATGATATGATTGATTTAAGAATCAATTCTTTCAATTGGAGTATCATTATTTTGATCTTGATTTTCGCTGAGATTAAATTGTTGAATCAATCCTTGATATGCAGTGACCGGCTCTTAAGGTAACCCAAGGGAGTTTCCTTAAATCAAGAAGATATTGATTTCCCTTGATTGAGTTCTGCTATCAGTCTTCTTTCCTTGTGCGTGCTCCTGGCTTTCTTGTATTTTCTCAATCACAGGATGATTGATTTTCCTTGTTTGTCCTCTTTCTTTGTACGTATTTCTGTTGTCCGTGTTTTCTGACTTCTTTCCATGTATAGCTCTTCCCCGATTTTGTGTGAGGTTCTTTCCTTGTCGTGCTCGGGTCTTGCTTGTATATTTCCTCCAATTATTGGAAGATTGATTTTCCTTGTTTGTCCTCTTTCCTTGTGCGTAGTTTTGTCAAGGTGACCTTACCTTCCATATTTGTAATGCTGCTTTTCTTGGTGTGTTAGAGCCCATTTGGATGGGATGAAAAAAAATGGTTGTTAAAAAGTATTTCAACAGCACTCTTTAAAGTGCTCAGTTATGTATTTGGATAAAAGTGCTTAAATTGAAAAAAAAATTGTTAATGTGTTTGGTACATAAGTGTTGTTAAGCACTTTTTTTTATCGAAATGTTTGAAATACCGTTAAGCTGGTACACATTATAAAATACTAATTATTACTCTAAGTTTTTGTTTCTAAATTACAATTAATTTATTTTAATTCAACTTTAATACAAATTGATTATATAAGTTAATTTATATGTCTAAGTTATTATTAGTTTTTAAAATATATAATATTGATAAAACACATGAAATATTTGAGATTTTTAATTATATTTATATTAAATAATGAATATATTTCTTCTTTATCATAAATAATTTATAAATAAAAAATAAAAAAAGGAGAAAATAATTAGAAGAAAAAAAATGAAAAAAAGAAGAAAAAACAAAAGAAAAGAAAAAATCTAAAGAAGGAAAACAATGGAAGAAAAAAAAAAGAAAGAGAAAAACTAAAAAAAACGGAAGAGAAAAAAATGAAAAAACGAAAAAACGAAAAAAAGAGTAGGAGCAAAGTAATATAGAAATTATAAACAAACATTAGAGATAAAAAGGTAAAATTGTTGGTCAAACATAAAAAGCTTTTAAGCTAAAATGAAAAAAGTGGGGGGAACCAATTTTTAACTTTTGGCTTTTTAAAGTTATTTTTAACTTACTCTAAGTCATTTTAGAATTTATCAAACACTTCCAAAAGCTAAAAAGAGCTTAAAAGCATGTTTGACCAACTTTTAAGCCCATCCAAACAACCTCTTAACATTGTCTTTTTTTTTTCATTTTTCTTGCACCTTAAGCATTCCTTCTCTGTCATCATTAAAACTTATTAGGTAGGTTTAGGGCTAACAATATTCCTTTCTTGATGATGACAAACAAAAGGAGTCAGAGGCAATTTAGAGGCACTTTCCTTCCCTGAAGAGTGAAAGCACTTGAGTTTCCCCTTGAATGTGTCCCGACGCTAATGGCTAGTGTCTGTCCTGTTTCTTCTCCCCCTTTGACATTATCAACAACAACAACATACCTAGTGGAATCCCACAAGTGAGGTTTGGAAAGGGTAAAATGTACGCAAATCTTACCACTATCACATAAAGATATAGATGCTATTTCCGGAAAGCCCTCGTCTAAAAAATCAAACCCCATAAGCAGAAGATACTAGAAATAGCAAAAAAAGGGAAAGGAAAAGAAAAAAAAGGAGTATTACTAATAATGAAAAACAAATGATAGTATGTAAATATGATAAAAGTAACAATATAAGACGGATAATGACAACACAGAATATAAAGACACGACTAACCTACTATATCACACGGCCATACATCAACCTACCCCTACTAATCTGTTAGTCTTCTACCTTAATATGCAACCTCCACTCCTTTCTATCTAAATTCATGTCCTCAATGAGATGAAGTTTCACCATATCTTGTCTGATCACCTCTCCCAATACTTCTTCAGTCTACCTCTACCCCTCCGTGTACCCCCTAATTGAACCCCTCACACCTCCTAAAATAGGTGCATCAGTACTTCTTCTTTGCACATGTCCAAACCATCACAGTCTCGCTTCCCTCGTCTTTTTAGCCACAGGGGCCACCTCTAACTTCTATGGATGGTCTCATTTCTACTGTTATCACTCCTAGTATGTATACACATCCATCTCAACATCCTCATTTTCATGACCTATATCTTCTGAACATGTGAGTTTTTGATTGACCGACACTCCACCCCATATAGCTAAGACGGTCTAACCACCATTCTATAAAATTTACCTTTAAGTTTAGGTGGTATCTTCTTATCACACAATACTCCAGAGGCAAGGCTTCATTTCGTCTATGCTGCTCTAATACGATGTGACATCATCATCGATATCACCACTTCTCTGGATGATAGACCCAAGATATTTAAAGTTCTCTCTCTTGGGAATAGATTGAGTGGCAAGCCTCACTTCAAAGTCTATTTCATCCTTCACAACACTGAATTTGCACTCCAAGTATTCTGTTTTCGTCAAGTTATAGACCTAGGCAAACACATAGAATATCATAGTTATAGGAGGGTCAAACATCCCTTGATGCAGCAAAAATGAAACAGCATAGTTATAGAGATATTGTCAGGAAGGGACGAACGACCCCAAGGAGAGATAGTCAAAAGGTCAGATTTTCTCAAGAAACCACCAAAACAAGACCAGGATTAATGCTTGGCAAAGAAGTATTTGAGAGTGTTGATAACTCCCTCTGAGAAGGAGTGGGAGGATTTTTCAACATTCTTGGATAGATTGGAGTAGGAGGTCTGAACAGCTACGATAAACTCAGTCTGAGAGGATTCGGTTCCTTGGGTAAAGGAGTCAACTTATTAAATCAACTTATTCACGGTCTTGATTCCTTACACTGAATGCCATCCTTGGAGATTCTCATCTTCCCGACATCTTTGCTAGAGTCTTTGGAGGTCCTTGTCCAGGGTCTCCTGCAAGCTGTAACTGCTGCATCCCATCCTCCAGAGCTGCCAACCTGACTTTTATCTCATCTTCTTCTTTAAGCAATTCTGAGACTGAATCAGCAGAGATCTTGTTGCACTTTGGCTGTTTCACTTTTACGTTCACTGAACCCTTCTTTGACCACTTACCATCATGTAGAACATATCCCATGCTAGCAGATGCTTGAATGACATATGTAGAAGAAACTTCTAGGGGCTTATGCCCAGAGAGTTCAATCATAGAGGTAGTTAAGATACAGGTGATGCTCAATCCACAGGAAAGGCTTGAATAGCACCTGGTTTCCTTTATGTTGTTAGACTTCAACTGAACCTCATCCTTTTTCCTCCAACTTCATGCTTTGTCACTTAAAATGCAAAGAGTGGGATTGGAAAAAGTTGAAAATAAAGGGAAAGGATTTGAATTGTATGTATACCTACACACTATGGTGTGCCTTCTATTTAATCAATTTCTCATATTTCTTATTCTTGTGACTTGGCAGCGTTAATCCATTTAGACTTATTGGAGTTGGACTGGTAGTCTGGACCTTTGCTACTGCTGGTTGTGGCCTGTCAATTAATTTCTGGTCCATTACCCTCTGCAGAATGTAAGTAGATTATGCTGCTTCTTTCAAATGCTACCTATTTTTTCTACTTTTTCTTTTGGTAGGGGGATGGTTATATTTGTTAATAATTTATTTCCTCTGTCAGGTTGGTGGGTGTTGGTGAGGCATTTTTTATAAGCCTTGCTGCTCCACTCATTGATGACAATGCCCCAGTTGATCAGGTTTGTTTTGCAATTGTCATTTCGTTGTGCAAAGTTATTGCTTGAGTAGATGATGCATGTTGTACTATTGGTCTTTTATTTATGTTCTGAGGGTAAGAAGATTTTGGATAGCTCTGGCATCTGGGTATAAATAACTACTGCTAATGTGATGGGTAGTTATGTCGTTCCTCTACTTGTACTCCTGGTTCATTACAACAATAACAACATACCCAGTGGAATCTCACAAGTGGGGTCTGGGAAGGTAAAATATACGCAGACCTTACCACTACCTCAAAGGTATAGAGGTGGTTTCCTGGTAACCCTCGTCTCAAAAACCCATAAGAAGAATAAACTAGATATGAAAAAAGGGAAATGAAAAGAAAAGGAAACAGAAAGGACAACTAATAACGAAAAACACATGATAGTGTGTAAAAACAATAAAGAATCAACATAATATGTGATGACTAATGACAACACAGGATATAAGAACACGACTAATCCTACTACCCTACTATACCCCAAGGCCAAGCATCAACCTAACCCTACTAACCTATTAGCCTGCTACTCTAATTCGCGACCTCCACTCGTTTCTATCTAAGGTTATGGCCTCGGTGAG
The DNA here is from genome assembly GCA_038996855.1 of Solanum aculeatissimum. Classification (NCBI taxonomy): domain Eukaryota; kingdom Viridiplantae; phylum Streptophyta; class Magnoliopsida; order Solanales; family Solanaceae; genus Solanum; species Solanum aculeatissimum. The sequence goes on from JBCEWC010011055.1 coordinate 10,266, forward strand.
ATCCAATTTTTCCATATCTTGTTTGATTACCTCCCCCCATAACTTCTTCGGTCTACCTCTACTCCTTCGTGTAACTCCTAAATCCAACCTCTCACATCTTCTAACAGGCGCATCAGTGCTTCTTCTCTGCAGATGTCCAAACCATCGCAATCTCGCTTCCCTCATCTTATCAGCGACAAGGGCCACCTCTAGCTTCTCTCGAATAGTCTTATTCTTAATCTTATCACTCTTGGTATGACCACTCATCCATCTTAACATTCTCATCTCCGCGACCTGCATATTATGAACATGTGAGTTTTTGATTGGCCAATACTCTACGCCATACAACAAAGATGGTCTAACCACCATTCTGTAAAACTTACCTTTGAATTTAGGTGGTATCTTTTTATCACACAATACTCTAGAGGCAAGCCTCCATTTTGTCCATGCTGCCCCAAAACGATGTGTGACATCATCATCAATATCGCTACTACTCTAGATGATGGACCCAAGATATTTAAAGTTTTCTCTCTTGGGGATTGGTTGAGTGGAAAGCCTCACATCAGTGTCTCTTTAATCCCTCACAACACTAAATTTACACTCCAAGTATTCTGTTTTAGTCCTCAGTTTGAACCCCTTGGATTCCAAAACATGTCTCCAAGCCTCCAATCTATCATTAATTTTAGTCCGAGTCTCATCAATCAGTACTATGTCATCTGCAAATAGCATACACCATGGAACCTCTTGCTGAATGGACCGCGTCAACTCATCCATCACCAATGCAAACAGAAAAGGGCTCAACACAGATCCTTGATGAAGTCCCATCTCAACAGGGAAATACTCTGAGTCTCCTCCCACTGTTCTTTCCTGAGTTTTGGCTTCATTGTACATGTCCTTTATTGTCCTAATATATACCATTGGGACCCCTTACAGTTCCATAGGACATCTCTCAGAACTTTGTCATCGGGCTTCTCGAGATCAATGAACACCATATGAAGATCCTTCTTTCTTTCCCTATATTTCTCCACTAATCTCCGAACAAGATGAATTGCCTCAGTAGTCGACCACCCCGGCATGAATCCAAACTGATTCTCTGAGATGGAAACTTCTTTTCTCACTCTCATTTCCACCACTCTCTCCTAGACCTTCATGGTGTGACTTAACAACTTGATATCCTTTTAGTGGTTACAGTTTTGAATATCACCCTTGTTCTTGTACAATGGAACCATTGTACTCCTCCATTCATCAGACATTTTGGCATTCTTCATAATAGCATTGAATAGTCTAGTCAACCACTCTATGCCATCCTTGACCATCTTCTTCCAAAAATCTACTGAAATCTCATCGGGTTTGATTTCCCTCCTTCTCTTTATCTTACTAATAGCACGTCTAACTTCCTCAACTCTAAACCGCCTGCAATAACCAAAATCTCGATGACTGTCGGAGTGTGCCAACTTACCCAGCTTAATATCTCTATCTCCGTTTTCGTTTAAGAGTTTATGAAAGTACAGCTTAGCTAATGGAAGTCTCATCCACTAACACCTCATCCTCCTCATCCTTGATGTACTTCACTTGGTCCAAGTCGCGAGCTTTCCATTCTCTCTCCTTAGCAAACCTATACAATCTCTTGTCCCCGCCTTTAGCACTTAGCTCCTCATATAGGCGCTCAAATGTTGTTGTCTTAGAACTTGTCACCACCATTCTTGCCTCTGTCTTAGCAGTCTTATAGATCTCCTTAAGCCTTCATTTTTCATCCTCCTCCCTACACTCCAACCACTTCGTATAAGAAATCTTCTTAACTTTCACTTTGCCTTGGACTTTGTCATTCCACCACCAATCGCCCCGACGTCCAACAAAAGTCCCTCTTGAAACCCCTAGAACCTCGATAACTACTTTTCTAATGCAACCAATAGTAGTGTCCACATAATGTTCACATTTCTGCCACTGCTCCAAGCCTCTAAATTACTCAACTTTTCTTCCATCTCTTGTGTAAGGGTAGGAGTCAGGCCGCCCCATCTAATCCTTAGTTGGGCATTAATAATCTTCCTCTTCTTTTCTCTCTTTATCTCTAAATCCATCACTAGAAGCCTATGTTGAGTGGAAATATTTTCACTCGGAATAACCTTGCAATTCTTACAAAGGCTTCTATCTTCCTTCCGGAGAAGTAATCAATCCGAGTCTTAGCTACTGTACTATGAAAGGTAATCAAGTGATTTTCTCTATTTGGGAAACATGAGTTAGCAATAACTAACTCAAAGGCTTTGGCAAAATCCAAGAGAGACGTCCCACCTCCGTTCCTCTCCCCAAAACCAAATCCTCCATGGACATCTTCAAAGCCGCTAGTGGTTACCCCATATGCCCATTAAAGTCTCCCTTAATGAAGAGTTTTTCTGCCTTTGGTATGCCTCTTACAACCTCATCCAAATCTTCCTAAAAGAGCCTTTTGACTTCCTCATCCAGACCCACTTGAGGCACATAGACACTAACTACATTCACTACATGCCTACCAACCACAAATTTGATAGATATCATCCTATCATTAAACCTCCTAACTTCCACCATATATTCTGTAAGGTCATCATCTACTAGTATACCTACACCATTTCTATCCCTAGAACCACCTGAGTACCATATCTTGAACCCGTCTACATCCCGAGCTTTGGTCCCTACCCACATAGTCTCCTGAACACACTATATTAATGTCTCCTTTTAAGACACTTCACTAGCTCTATGGATTTCCCCGCAAGTGAACCTATATTCCCTGACCCTACCCTCAACTTAGAAAGGCCTGTGTCCCTCTTACTACCCCTGCCCCTTACCTCCGGGCCCAACCGACGACATGACCCTAGTCCGCCATTAGATCCTGATGCCACTAAACTAAGAACTAATAACTCACTAAGCTTCAAAGAACCAAAAGATATAAAATAAAGAAATATACACTAGTAATAATATACAATAATCAATAGTAGAAACTCAAAACAACAACAATAAATCACCGACATACGTAACAATAATATTGGGCAACTTACAACTCCCTAACAATAAAAATTTAACAGTAAGCCAAAAGAAGAAGTTTAACAGTATCAATAGGCCAAAAAGTAAACAAGTCAAAGCACAATGTTAGTGGGAGCAGGGAGAAAAGTCAAATAGTGCACAAGAAAGAAAATGAGGTAGTGCAGTCAAGAACAATATGCAACATGAATTTTAGATACAAAAAGACGGATAACAACCCATAAAATTCTTGAAAGTTACTGTACAAAATCAAGAAGTAAAAGAAAGAAGAGGAACGATTAAACCTGGATTGATTTTTGTCTGGAACAAGTGTCGCCGGAAAATGGTTGTCGGAGAGTAGAGGACAAGACCTTTTGTAGAGCAGTGACTCTGGGACTTGGAAAGAGCCCATGAAACTTCTCACCACTACTGGACTATAGTCCTAAAATTTTAGTTATTTTTGGATTTTTCCTTGAATAGTAGTTGAGTGTTCTTGGAAGTGAGGGAAGTTGGATGAGAAGTTGGGGATTTTGATTTCAAAATCCAATCTTCCGATAAGGATCAAATTCTAAGATGAAGAATATGCTTTTCAAATTCCAAATCCTCAACGGATTTCTCAGCGAGTAAAAGAGGTAGAAGGGTCTTCGTACAGAGGGGATAAGGGCAAAGGGGAGATGGTGACACGTCGATGGAAAATTGGTTAAGGGTTGTGCAGATCTTTGAGGATTTCCGGTGTCCAGAGGATGAAGATCGAAAGTGGCAGTAATGGTGGAAATTAATTTTCTTTTGGCAACAAATTTGTACTCCTGGTTCATTATTGTTCAAAATTATTTATGCTTATAATACAAAGGTGCAAGCTCTCGCCTCCTTTTAAATTTTTAAATATGGTGTGCCTAAACTTTATGAGGGCCCCATAAAGTTATGATTGCATTAATGGGCACAATTTTACCTTTTCAGTATATTTGAAGGTTTCTCCGCGTATTTCCATTGAGAACTATGAGTTTATGATTTATAACAACAACAACATATCCAATGAAATCCCACTAAGCCGGGTCTAGGAAGGATAGAATGTATGCAAGCCTTGCCACTACTTTGTGGAGGTAGAGAGGCTATTTACAAAAGACCCTCAGCTCAACTACATCAAACTCGAGTAAAAGAAGAAGAAAACAATGAAGAAAGCATAATAGTTAATAAGAAAAACAGCGCAAAGTCTACAAGAATGAAACAATAACAATAACAAAATAGTGTGATAATCAAAGTATAATAAACAACATATAACAAAAACTACAAGGGTATGACTAGTACTATTATAGGCACTAACAAGACTAAATCTTCGCAAGGCAAGACCACACCCTACCCCTACTAATCTTCTACCCTAATACACGACCTTGACTCTTTCCTTTATAAAGTCATGCCCTCAGTAATATGAAGTTGCGCCATGTTCTTTCTGATCATCTTTCCCCAAATACTTTTTTCGGCCTACCTCTACCCCTCTACCCCTCTACTTACTCTCTGCAACTAGTCTCTCGCACCTCCTCACTGGTGCGTCGCAACACCTCCTATGCACATGAAAAAAACCATCTTAATCTTACTTCCCTCATCTTGTTCGCCAGAAATACCATTCCTATCTTCTCCTGGATAACCTCATTCTAATCTTTTCACTCCTAATATGCCCTCATATCCATCTGAACATCCTTATCTCTGCAACATGCATTTTCTGAACATGTGAGTTCTTGAGTCACCAACACTTTACCTTATACAACAAGGACGGTCTAACCACCACACTATATAACTTACTTTTAAGTTTATGTGGTACCTTCTTATAACACAAGACTCTAGAGGCAAGCCTCCAAATCATCCATGTTGCCCTAATGCAATATGTGACATCATCGTCGTTATTCCCGTTCCTCTAGATTATGGACCCAATATACTTAAAACTTTATCTATGGGGAATTATCTATGTGGAAAGCCTTACTTCCATATCCACTTCATCCAACGCAACACAAAATTTGCACTAAAAATATTTCTTTTTTGTTTTGCTCAACCTGAACCCCTTAAACTCCAGAGATTGTCTCCAAATAGTCACCTGGCATTAATTGTGTCCCATGTCTCATCAATCAGTACTATGTTATCTACAAATAACATACACCATGGAACCTCCTCCTGAATAGACCACATCAACTCATCCATTATTTAGGCAAATAAGAAAATGCTAAGAACCGGTCCCTATTATAGCCCCATCTCAACTAGGAAGTTCTCCAAGCCTCCTCCCATCGTTCTAACCCAAGTCTTGACTCCATCATCCATGTCTTTTATCACCTTAATATAAATCATCGGGACACTTGTAGCCTTCAAACACCTTCGGAGGACATTCCTCTTGACTTTGTCAGAGGCCTTTTCAAGGTCAATAAACACTATATGTAGGCCTCTTCCTTTCCTCATATATCTCCACCAATCTCCATACAAGATGGATGACTTCAATAATCAATCTCCCTGGCATGAATACAAATTGTTTCTAAAAAATGTACACTCCTCTCCTCATCTTCATCTCCACCACTCTCTCCCAAACTTTCATAGTGTGGCTTTGAAATTTGATACTCCAATAATTGTTATAGTTTTGGCTATCACCTTTGTTCTTGTACAATGGAACTATTGTACTCTACCTCCATTCTTTGGACATTTTTGCCATCTTAGAAACAACATTAAACAACTCAGACAACTACTCCATACCTTCCTTATCTATGCTCTTCCAAAATTCCACATGAATCTCAGTGGTTCCAGTCGCTCTTCCCATACTCATCTTACTAATTGCACGTTTTATATCCTTGACCCTAAAATATCTATGGTACCCGGAGTGCACCATTTCACCCAACATAACGTCTTTGTCCCCTTCTTCATTTAAGAGTTTGTGGAAGTATGCTTTCCGTCTTTGCTAAATAGAGGTTTGTTCCACCAACACTTGCTTTCCTCATCCGTAATGCACTTTACTTGATCGAAGTCGCTAGCCTTTCTCTCTCTCTCGCTTTCATGAGCCCATGCATGAGTTTCTACTTAAATGCTACATAGTCCATGGATCATCATGTCTCCTTGTAATTAAGAGGAATCATAATTCCTGTAAAAAAACTATTTAATATACTATAGGATAGGTTCAGTTGGTTAGAGTGTGTGGCTGTCAACCATAAGGTTGGAGGTTCAAGTGCTCCTTATAGTGTTGTGCTCTCCATTTCATTGTGTTCTCCATTTATTTACACTAGGTAATTTGTAGTCTCCCTTGCTGGCTTTGTGAAAGCAAGTTGTGAGGCATTTATTCCCTTTAGGATTGGTGGATCTGTTTAACGTAGATCTTCTCTACAGTTTTGTCCATGAAGATATCTGTCAGAACATGAGCATAACCTGGCTTTATGTAAGTTGTTTCCTATTTTTGTTATTTTCCTTTGCTAAACTGTGTGGTTCCATATTTTATTGAAATTCCTCAAAAATAAGGAGAAGATGCTGATATAAACAACAATGCTTTATAGTGGAAATGAATGCTCATTCCAATTTGACCTCCTTGTATATTTCCTACTCTGTTATGTCAACAAAGATATCCAATTAAATTCAGCTTTTTTTTTTCTTGATGATCACTAGTTTTCACATGTTTCTTCAACTTCATAGTTACTTAAGTATCTAAGCTAAGTATCCTACTTGAACTTATTGACCAAGTTAATTAGAGCTTTAATTGGATTAGGTATCTAAGCTAAGTATCCTAATAAGGGGAAGTAGGTGCATCACCTAGTTTGACCCTTTGAGCAGCTTGACATAATTAAGGAGCTGCATCACCTAC
>JBCEWC010011056.1:0-17057 GCA_038996855.1 Solanum aculeatissimum
TTCAAGGATGAAAGAGGATCCTTGAATCAAGTCCCACATACCTTAATCCAAGCAACTAGCCAACAAAATCAAACTTAGTCAAGTCTTCTTCCTCGAATTCTTCAAGCTAGCTTCAATGGAGGTCAAGAGAGCCTTAAGATTTAAGAGAGAGTGTAGGGGAGTTCTAATGGATGAAATAGGGATTGGGGGATGATTAAGGGGCTTAGGATACCTTAGGGGAATAAAAGGGGGCTTAGGGAAATGTTAAATCACAAAAATACCATTAATAAACCCGAACTTTTCACTGAACACAACACCCAAACGAAAGCTACAGTGCCGTCAAATGGTCACACAGACCGTTCAAGTGACCGTCAAGTTGTACTTAGCCAAAATTTTCACAAACTCTCGGAGGACGTTCTGTTACATTTAACGGACCACCAAATGGTCCGTTCAACTTGTGACACCCCGTGACACACTCTGTCTAACCTCCCGTAACTCCAAAAATATTAGCCAAGCCATGGATTAGCCACTGCCTCACTTAACGAGGCAGTGAACGGACCGTCAAAGTGCAAATGGTCCGTTTGAGGGACCGTTGGTCTACACTTTTCTTAGGGGTGGTTCCATGCCATCCTACGATCACTGTTACATCAAATGAGGCACTAGACAGACTGTGCAAAGTTTCACGGTCCGTGCCAAAGTCCTTGGCCACTTTTCTCGGCCTATCTCCAATGGCTTCTAAATTTTAGACAGTCTCACTGTTTGGGCCATATCCCCCTCATCCTATATCCATTGAGTGAAACCACTTTTGTTGCAAAGATAACTCAAAGAGCTTCAATGTTATAGGTGTTAGCGCACATGGTTAATCTCACATCAAAAGTTATGACTAATTTAAGTTCACTGGAAAAACTATCCCTCTAGGCCACTTTCTAGCCCAATTTGCATTCGACCACTTAAACTCAACCCGTGGCTATCAAACCTCAACCATGACTTGTACTACCTCATAGAATGCCAACCATAAGTAGATTTCAAAAATTTTCGGGTTGTTACATTGGGGTACCAATCTTTTAAGAGAGTCATTAGAGAAGGTGAAATTCATTTGGGTACTGATCTTTTAAGAGAGTCATTGGAGAAGGTGAAATTCATTCAGGAGAAACTTATTGCAATAGAGCAGGCAAAAGGAGTATGCAAATCGAAAGGTCAGGGATATGGAGTTCATGGAGGAAGAGCAAGTATTGTTAAAGTTTCACCCATCAAGGGTGTGGTGAGGTTTTATAAGTGAGGTAATCTTAGTTCAAGATATACTGGACCATTTGAAGTTCTAAAGTGCGTGGGATAGGTGACCTATGAGTTGTCTTTTCCTTAAGGTTTGTTCGAAGTACACCTAGTGTTTCATATGTCTATGCTGAAAAAATATCATGGTGATGGGAATTACATTATTCATTGGGATTCAGTCCTACTTGATAAGAACTTATTGTATGATAAAAAGCCTGTAACCATCCTAGTTAGGGAGGTCTATAAGTTGAGGCCAAGGAGATTATTTCAGTGAAGGTCCAGTGAAAGAATCAACCAGTTGAGGAGTCCACTTGGGAGATGAGGCAGATATGTGTGGACGATATCCACATCTTCTTATTAAGTCAAGTATCCTTTCTTACCCTTGCTTTCCTTTTGACCGTTTGAGAACAAACAATGGGTAAATTGATATTTAATATAATGATCCATTAAGTCGTTTTGAGAAATAGAATTTCTTATTCCATAAATTACTCATCCTATATATTTTTAATGGGTATTTTGGACTATTCGATAACTTTTGTTATTAGTTGAGGGGTAGTTTTAGATAATTAAATTAGTTAATGAGTTAAATTGATAATTTATTTAATACCCTATACCCCTTATTCTATATTTATTAAAATAAGTTAAAAGGGGTTATTATTCTTTTAACTAAAACACCAATCAATAATGGTTTGTGCTGATAATAACAAAGAAAACAGCGAGAGATTCAGGTGAGTGAATCCAACTTATGCAATTTCTAGTAGATTGTGTTTGATATTGTTTCTTGTAGGAAAGACAATTGTAGCATATAGAATTAACACTAGAATAGTGAAAAATACATAGAAACTAAGGAATGATAGTGATTAAGTAATGATGACGAAGACACATTAGAAATTAACCAATAGAAATTATATATAAATTTATATATATATATATATATATATATATGTATGTATGTATGTATGTATGTATGTGTTATATATATAAAATAGATTGTAGGAATTGGCTAAACTATTGCATATATGTTTGGCCATTTTCAAGTCAAAATTTTATTAGTTCTTTTAATATAGTTCAATGGTTTATTTTTCTTACAACACCTTTAGTATAAGTTAATTTTCTTATAATTTATTCGTTTAAATATCATATTATAATTCAAGTTATGATATGTAAGTATAAGTAATTAAATATTATGTGTATTATATTATATGAATATCATTAGAGTTAGGTTATTTAGAGGAATTAAAACTTGATCCTAGACTTGAAGTTTAGAAAATTAATTATAGAATTGAGTTTGGAGTCTAGGCTTGACATATGGTAATATGGGTGTCCATGAACTTTTTTTCTTATGGCATTATATATTTGATAGATTAGGAACATTCTGAGACATTGAGGAGAGAAAAAGCCTCATGAATTAGCTTGTTTGACTTCGGTTCATCAGTTGAGCTAGGTTATGATTTATTCTATATGTTAGAGAGAATCTTAATAGTAATTGAATTTATTGAGTGATGTTGAAAACTTATTCTATGCATTTAATTATTGTAATTTAGATGATTGAGTTTTGGTCGAAATGCAATTTCATCAATTCCGTTAACTCAAAAATGCGAAATGTAGTCTAGGAGAACCGGCAAAACTAAATTCAGAATTAAAATTGAGATTTTGGACCCAAAGTTGTGTTTTTTGTTGAATTTTGATCATAGTTTGACTTTGATCAATATTCGAAGTTCAAAAAATGACACGCCCCAAAAAATGTGGGGCATGACTGACACTCGATACCGTTATTGGCTGAGTAAGCCACCGAACATACTAGATGACTCACCTAGGGGCTACAAGATTGGGCAGCATAACATCTGAAAAACAAAGCCTAGGCCATTTAAGTCATGATCTGCTTAACAGTAACCCAAGCACATTAAGATAGGTAAGCCAAAATGATAAAGTACTGGCTAGCTGACAAGGCTGCAACAACAGAGGTACAGTCACACACTACATATATACATACCAACCCCATGACTGGAGACTGAAAGGTACCAAAACAATACAACCAAAAGTAACATGTCCACAATAGCCTCTAAGAGAATCACTAACACTGCCAGGACAGGGCCCCGACTATACCCAACTGTACAACAAAAAGTAAGCATCCTATGAAAGCTCCAAGAAAAGGTAGAGCTTACCAATTCATAGTTAAACTGGGCTCCTAGTGGAGAGGTCAATCATAATCACTATCTGAGCCTGCACGCACGAAATAAAATACAGCGTCCCCAGGCAATAAGACGTCAGTACGAATGAACATGTACTAGTATGTAAGGCAGAAAGTGAAATCATAAATAACTGTAGTAAAAAGGATAATAGAAATACCACTGGTAACCAAGACTCAGGTAACCTTCTTGGCCAACACTCAGCCTCCTAGTGATCATATATGCATGGTATGCTCGAGTAATCGCATGTCATGAATACGTATATATAGATGTAAATGCATGACATACCCAACCAAATTCTAGCAATGGTGGTCCTTTCCTGGAGCTACCCGACATCATATCTTCCAACCTGTGACCATTCGTATCATATACTTATATATAGTCAGTTAGGCAAATAGGCCCTATACCTCCGATTATAGCTCGAAGTCCATGCATAACGTGCAATGTATGATAAGAATGCATATCGTAGGCCATAACATAAATTCAACCAATCTTGGCTCATTGGTACACTTATCCTCATAACATCATAATCACTGTCGTAATATATATATATGGCCCGTGAGATCTTACATGTCTTTTAAATAAGTTTGATAACTTAACTCAATATTTAGAATGAGGCCTTACTTCTGAATGTGTTCATAAAGGTGATTCACATAATGCTTACACTTGGTTCCATATCAATTAGAAACAAAAAGTACTTAAAAGAATCAAATGCTTTAGTAGTTTAAATAGGAGCATTATACTGGAGATTATTGGAAATCAATGTGTTACTTTCTGGGTGCTTCAATTATGGTTTTTGTATGGAAGAAGGAATTATCATTAATACTAAATTCACCTCGTAACTTATCTTTATTTTTAGAGACACCACACCAAAAAGTGCAACACCTCAACATAAGGACACGTAGTCACGAAAAATAGATAAATTGATATATAAATATTGAATGTACAGTTTGAGCGAACGAATGGAATGTCAACCAAATATCATAATGAAGATAATTAAGATACGAACCCAACGCCTTTTACAGAAGGCCTTTCTAGCAAAAGAATAGCAAAATATCGCATTTGACGTCTTAGGAATTTCTTGGATTTTGTGCCAAAAGAAAGGACGGGACTTAGCCTTAACATACCTTTCCAATGGACATCCGAATTCCCGAAGTTCCTTCACAAACATTGTTCCCGATGTCCTAACCTTCACAACGACTATACATATGTAGCTTAACAACACCAACAAATAGCCCATAAATTGGCATTAATAGCCAGATTTACCATATAGTGTCTGCGCGAGGAAACGTCCGTAGAACTTCGTAAAAATGGTCGTACAAGAGCCACAAAATTTTTACGTAAATAAATCAACTGCAAACACACAATGACCATAAACAACACTACTTTTCATACTCCAAAAACAGCCCAAAAAACAGCTAATAAGAGGGGAAAACAATCGCAAAGCATAAGGCACACATTTCTAGGCACGCGGATAAATTTTAACAGTAAAAATGTGAAGAACATACCAAAATTGACTATAGAGCTGGTGGGAGCTTTATATTCAGTTTTGCTACTATTTTGGGATGAAAACTCTCCATTTTGAGCCTAAAAAAGAGAAATTAGCGGATATTTATGTGGGCTTGAACCGACCCCGATCCATGACCCAATTTTCTGCTTGGGCAGTCATGGTAAAACTCTCATAATGTTTTATTCTGAAGTCATATTGATACGTGGTTTTATGCGTTGCAAACTAAACTCGTAGACCTTCAATTTTATAGGTCATTGACTTTATAACTCTTTATATTTTGGAAGATATGGTCTGATAGATTAAACCCAAATTTAAGAAGGTTTTCTTAAAGAAGCTTATGGTAACTTTGGCCAAATATTATCTTGCAACTTCCTTGACTCCAAAACTTAACATATGAACTTTGGGATATTAAAATACCCCTTAACAATCCATTGTTATCAAATTATGCACTCTTAGTCCCATCCATGAAGTGAAACTCAATTTAAATCTTTCGAAAAGAGCGAGGTGCCACTTGGGCCATCTCTCTAATTCCGAATATGCATTTAGGGGATTCCTTTGACTTAAAACTTTAATCCCTTGATATTACCACGTACTTGCAGTCTTATTACCCTTAGGTTCTATCCAGATTCATATATGTCTTATACAACATGCCACAATATGTATATAATGGAAGATTAGAATCACGGGGTCTCACAATCTTCCCCCCTTAAGAACATTAGTCCGCGAGTGTTTCAAGGAAGCCCTTTGGCTATACTACTATCTACCACAATGTAATTTCCGAGGATATACTTGTTGCCGTTGGAATACATAAATTAACTTCTAAAAATTCCAATTACTAAGCTTCGTATAGTTATTCAGTGACAAAATATACAAATTACACTTCCCAATTCTTTGAAATTTAAGTTATTGTAAAAAGACAACCACCAATTTTGAAATATGATGCACCTTAAGTGATAAATACATAAGGGTACCTTTTTAACATTTTATTTTTGGCTTCCCATGTTATTTCCTCACTATTATTGTTCTACCACAACTCTCTCACGGAGGCCACTTCTTTATTTCAAAGCCTTCTCACTTGTCGATCTAAAATAGCCATTCGTACCTCATCACAAGACAAATATTCAGTGATGTGGATATCCTCAATGTGAGTAATACTCAAAGAATCTTCAATGCACTTACGCAATATAGACACATGAAACATCAAATGAACTATTCCCAATTTTGAAGGTAAATCAAGCTCGTATACCACCTTGCCAAACTTCAAATAAGCTAATATGGTCCCTCATACCTAGGACTGATAATCCCTTTCTTTTCTTACCACATGATACCCTTCATAGGTGATGCTTTTAAGAAAATCCAATCTTCTACGTCAAACTCTAAGTCTCATAATCGAACGTCCATATAAAACTTATGCTGACTCCGAGCCGTTTACAATCGGTCTCTGATAAGTCTCACTTTTTCACAATATGTATATTATGGAAGATGAGAATCACGGGGTCTCCCAAAAAATCTAATTTAAATTTTGATGGTTCCATCAAGTCCGGAACGTCATTTTCGATAGGGTTGCATATTTGGTTCATATTTATAGGATTATAGATGAGTTCTGAGGGTCAAAAAAATATGTTTTGAAGGGTTTTGGTGCAAGTTGACTGCGGTCAACAACCCCTTTTTTCTTTATTTTATTTGCTGAAAAATACCCTTCTTCCCCATTTTGACTACTATATCATTTTATTTCATTTTTGAAGCTCTAAAAGCTTGGAGTTGCAATTTTGAGCATGATGTTTCGTGGATTTTCATTTGGGTAAGTTTCCTAAACATAATTCTTTTTTATTTTTAATATTTAAATTATGATTTTCACTTGAAATATTTTGTTTCAACCCTCTAATTTTTATAGGTTTTCAAGAACATGATTCAAACTTTGAATGATGGTTTCTTCCTCAACTTCTCCTCATATTTTATGGGATTTTCACCCACAAATTGTTTTTTTTGTGTAGAACATGATTTTGAGTTCAATTTTCTGATTCGAGATTTTTGAAAAATAACCTAATTTTTAATCATTTTACCCTGAATTGAATTTCTATCAATATGGGTATCAATTGGCCCCTTTTGATGCATATATCTCTTTCTTGATAGTGATTTTATATTTTGGAGTCAATTTTCTAATTCATTCATCCAGTTGGCTAGTTCATGTATGGTTCAACCTTCGATATTATGGTGATTTAGAGTACGTAGAAGGAGAAAAGACTTTGATTTAAATTGATTCAGATTTCGATTAAGGCAAGTAGACTTCTAACATTTTGTTAAGTATGATTGAACCTCATATTATTCTATGTATGTGGGGTTGGGTGATTTGTGGCATGAAACGGGATAGAATTATAGTATTATAGGATTTGATCATGGGATTTTGGATTGGGTAATTGTAAATGTTATGGATCCTTTACTTGTGAAATAATTATGGGATTGTGAATACTTGTGAAATTATGGATTATCCAATTTTTGATTGATTTGGCTATTGATTGAATTTAGTGGACCCTAACCTTTGTTAAGTTAATTGAACTTAGAATTTCCTTTCAATGTGAAACTAGGGAATTAGTGAACTATTCTAGTAGAGATGATTTGAGTAATAGGGAGGTGAAAATGATGACATGTATGATTTGAATCCTTAGATAATGTCCATTGTTGTTGACTTAGACTTGTGACATAATTTTTTGTAATGAGCTTATGATGTCATTGTTGATAATGTGAAAGTATTTATGATATTTTGATTGTTGAAGTTTGAATTATATTACATAGAATTGTCTATTGAATCTCTTATGTAAAATGTTGAGCTAAATGCATATCATGAGATATTGTTGGAAATTATGAAACTAATTGCTTCTTAAGTAAGAACTCAAACGATGAGTTATCTTAACCTATGATGACTAAGGGTAATTGAAAGAGTTAAACTATGTTAGATTTTAAGTATTATGTAATGTGTTAATGATGACACAAATATTGAAAGACAATGAAATAATTAACCAATTGTGGCTGGGTAATATATGTGATCTTGTGAAATATTATTGATATTGAGATGATATTTATATTGAGATATGATTGATATTAAGACTGTAATTATATTGAGACATTGATGACATTGACATCATTATGATATTGACACTATGATAAAACTGAGATCATGAACGTTGCATTCACTATTATTTGTGCATTGATACTTGTGATGACTATGATCAAGAGATGAGTAATGTAACATGTAGATTGGTGGTCGAAGTCTCTATTGGTCGATGATTAGTTAAGGTTTCTTCTAGCGATCTGAGGTAATATGTGGGCTGATATTATGTCTGATGTCATTTCTAGATGGATGAGTATTTGCCAAGGTAATATGCAGACATTGTTTATGGATACCTTATCCTTGATGCCCCCCATGGGTTTTGGCCTAAGGTTATCAGTAGATGTGTATTGTAGGATAGAAATACATCACGATTATTTGATATTGTATCATATTATTTACACCTAGTGATATCCACTTTATCTTATATCATTCCTTCTTTGATATTATTTTGTGTTTTGCTTATGATAGTGGATATCTATTATATCATTTGACTCTGTATATTCAATTGGTATTTTGAGATATGATGCTTTGTGATGAGCATATATATTTATGCGATTTATATATTGTATTATGCTTGGACTTTACTGAATGCAAGTGTGTAGTTCGGCGGTATGTAGTTGAGAGGGTATAGGTACTTGCATTTTTTATTGCTTTACTTTAAGTTAGTTTCCATTTGCTGAGTACTGTGTTATTTGGTGGTCACTCCTAGTTATATTTTGTAGGTTTTGAGCCTTGTCCCATTTGATAGATCTTCCCAATTACAGGATTGAGCTTTTGGATCCCATTAGAGGTAACTGCTTGTCTCTTCAACAAACCTTCAAGGAATTTATTTTATATTATGTTCTACTTTAGGTCTGATGAGGTATGTTAAAGGTAAGGTATCAAAAGGTAAAACTAGTTTAAAGACTTGATTAACAAAATATATTCTTTTCGATTACCCATTCAACATCGAGGGCGGTACTTTCATGGTCTATTAGATGTTTGGGATGATTTGTAAATGTGACATAATATGGTTAAGGGAATGACTATGTTATTAGCACAATGATTATGGGATTAAATTTTTTAAGTTTGTCAATTTAGAGATTCTTAGCATGGGCAGTGGATGACATTGTGTTCACTAAAATAAGAACTTGTACTAAGTCTTCTTGTAGTGGGTATATAGCACGAATGATTATGATACTATTGCTATGTCGGTGTGTATGTCTATTTGGCTAGGGTTATTGGCTGTGTTGTTTTCGCTACCCATCTAGTATGTGGAAGAATATATACTGCTTAGTGAGGGATAAAACCAATTTGATTATGTGTAATAGTTATTCAATGAGACAAAAGTGTAGACTATTCAAGTATGAACTTTTCAGAGATTATGAGGCATTCTAGTCGTGAATCTGGTGGGTCTTGTGATGTGGTATTGGTAATATACTAACATAGAGGCATTGATTTTTGAGTACGGATACTAGTTACCAAGGAGTTATAAATTATTGCACTTACGCAGGTAGTGGAGTTTGGCATTACCATCACATTTTGGGAGAACTAATTGGTTGTAACTATTGATGCTTGAGTTTGGAATCGATCATAAGGAAAGTCATAGTGGTGAATCTTCGAATGGGTATTAATGTGTTTAAGTGTGAATTTTATTACAGTGATCTATATGGGGACTGGTGACTTCATTGTAAGCTAAGATGAGCAATTGGTTGTTACTATGGATGCTTGAGTTTGAAATTGGTCATAAGAAAGGTCATAGTGGTGGATCTTGGAATGGGTATTAATATGTTTAAGTGTTAATTTTATTCTAGAGATATATATGGGGACTGGTGGCTTCATTGTAAGCCAAGAGGAGTGCATTGATATTGAGATAGAAAACACGTGGACTAATAAGGTTTCAACAAGTTCACTTGTAAGGATATAATTAGGAATATTTGTAAGAAAGTGCATGTGGATAATTGGTTTAGTCATTAAATGTGAGTAGTATGACTTGCGGTTGGGTTACCATATCAACTATAACTTCAGTTTTGTAGTAGGGCATGACTTTGTTTACCTTGTTTGGCATATGATAATATGGTCACACTTGCATCAGTAGGGTTAAGAGCCTATTAGGTTAGATATGAGAGAGAAGTCTACAAAAGTCGGCTCAAGTGTGAGAATGGGTTTCTTTATGGATTCTGATTCAGTGACTAGTACGACATACGTTGCCAATGACAAGCATGATAAGATATATCAAGAAATGATTGATGATAAACTAGGGTATGCAATTTCTAGAGATCTTCAACGTATGTATTAATCATGATTGAGAAGGGAATCGATTACAAAGTATGAGTCAGGATCCAGGATTTCATGGTAAGTTTGCATTCGTGATAGTTGATTTTGTCAAGGTATGAATTAGTTTGGTAGTGAGATAATTAATTATGTTGGTTACTGAGCATTTTGAAGGGGTTTAAGCATGGCTTCAATTATGGATTTTGTTACTTTTAATGGTAAAAAAACTTAATGAAGTTGCATTTAAGTAGTTGGTGTGAAGTAAAAGGCAATCTATTGTGGAGTTTTTCTAAGAAATAACAATAATAAATGGGTTAGGAGCGAGTATATGAGCCTTGGGCATCAAAGAGTTTGAGCATCTAGGATTGGGCCATGAGTATGGGTTAAGCATTCAAGAATCCTTACAACATTGATGACAGATAAAAGTTAAGAAAAGTGAAGGAGATTAGACATCATGTATGGATCCATGGTTCAAAGTTGTAAATTGTATAGACTTTTGCTTTAAGTTTTGTATGATAATGTGAGGTGGGTTGACTCACCACCGGGCTATGAAAGATTATCAACTCCTTTTCAGAAAGTTTGGTTTGGGTTGAATGACAAACAATGATACGTGAGAAATTTTGCACTTCATGTTAGGTTGGATTGTTCAATCATAATAGGTGACTCATGGAAACACTATAAAAGGACTTACGATCTTATGTATGTCATTGATGATTTTGAATTGGATATGTATACTACTTTATTGATGGAAGTTAACATAGACTATCATGACAAGTTATGTAGATACTTTGTGGTAAATAAAGGTTATGTGTTTATCGTATAAAAAAAATCATGGGGTGACCAAGAATTTCTTAAGTTTGGCATGAGGAAACGAGTGTTTGAGTGGATGTTAAGGTATTATCCCCTTGAAGAGATACGTATAGTTGAGGTTGATTTCTAATTGATTAATTGTAGCTCATGAAAAACACACCATATCTGATTTAGCTACTGTTCCAGCATTCGAGCAGTGTTAATTGGGGTTTTATAAGCTTGGGAGTATCATTCACTGGTTGTCTTTCCTGATTGTTACCTTCCTTTAGACCAGATTTAATTTGATCCTCTCTTACGAACATGCATTGTCTAAGTATTGGAATTACGCAACTTACATTCAGATAGGATCATATTAAGGGAACGAAACTTGGATAAGGTTTTTGATGGGTTATATATTGCAATTGGATATGATTGGTTCAAATTCACTCTTGGCCTTCACCAAAAAATGTATTTGAGTTGCCTTGTAGTCTCAAGGGTGGAAGTTCGTCCTGATTTGTAAACTATGGTCTTCGGGCGTTGGTTCAAGTTTGGTTGATTGGCTAGTTTCTTGCTTGGTAATTACTCTTGGAGGGAAAAATTTCATGTTGGTTCCTAAGTCTTATTCTTGATATTACATCCTCATGGTATAACTCTCAGATGAGGTTACTTTGAAGCAATTAATGACTTTGAGGAGTGGGTTGCAGACTCCAGGTTACTTCTGGTGAGGCTCCTCCCTTTGCTTTAAACATGGTTTTTAGTAGTGAATGATGTAATGACCTCGAAGGTCATTTTTGAATTTGATGAAATTACCATTTTGCCCTTTCCAAAAGTTACTTTAAGTTATTTTTGGATGAGTTGAAAAGTCAGATTTTGAAAACCTTATAAAAAGTTGGAGTTTGCGAAAGATAAAGTTCTTAAAGGTTTAAAGTTTGAAATTTTGAGTTTTGAGGTCATCTTGAGTTCAAGTGTCAAAATGCAATTTCGTCAATCCCATTTGCTCTAAAATACGAAATGTGGTTTAGGAGAACTGACAAAATTGAATTAGGAGTTAAAACAAAGATTTTAGACCCAAAGTTGCATTTTTAGTTGAACTCAGATCATAGTTTGACTTTAGTCAACATTTGATGTTCAGAAACTCTAATTTAAATTTTGATGGTTCCATCGAGTCTGGAACGTTATTTCTGGTAGGATTGCATATCTATAGGGTTCCAAATGAGTTTCGAGGGTCAAAAAAGCATGTTTTGAAGGATTCTGGTGCAAGTTGACCGCGATCAATGCCCGATCAACGCGGGTCAATGCAGTCAACAACCCCTTTTTCTTTTATTTTATTTATTGAAAATTTCTCTTCTTCCCCATTTTTACTACTCTACCATTTTCTTCCAATTTTCGAGTTCTAAATGTTTGGAGGTGCAATTTTGAACAATATTTTTCATGAATTTTCATTTGGGTAACCTTTCTAAACGTAAATTCTTTTATTTTCAATATTTAAATTATGATTTTGACTTAAAACGTTTTGGTTTCAACCGTCCAATTTTTTTGTGGGTTTTCACGAACATGATTCAAACTTTAAATGATAATTTTTCCTTCAATTTCTACTCAAATTTTATGATATTTTCACTCACAAACTTTATTTTTGTGTAGAACCTAATTTTGAGCTCAATTTTCAGATTCAAGATTTTTGAAAAATAATATTATTTTTGACCATTTTACCCTCATATTGAATTCTAACCAATATGGGTATTAATTGACTTCTTTTGACATGTATATCTCTTTCTTGATAGTGATTTGGTCTTTTGGAGTTAATTTTAGATTCATCTCGTTGGCTAGATTGTGTACGATTCAGCCTTCGAGATTGTCGTGATTGAGAGTATCATAAAAGGGAAAAAGGCTTGGAATTGAGTTGATTGGGACTTCAATTGAGGAAAGTGGAATTCTAACCTTTTTTTAAGTATGATTGAACCTTATATTACCCTATGCATGTGGATTTGAGTGATTTATGACATGAAATGGGATAGAATTATGCTATTATAGGCTTTGATCATGAGATTTTGGATTAGGTAATTGTAAATATTGTGTGTCCTTGACTTGTGAAATAATTGCGGGATTGTGAATACTTGTGAAATCGTGGATTATCTGATTTTTTATTGATTTATGCATTGATTGATTTAGGTGGACCCTAACCCTTGTTAAGTTTATTAGACTTAGAATTTCCTTCCAATGTGAAACTCGGAGATTAGTGAATTATACTAGTGGATATGATTTGAGTAATCGGGAGGTGGAATGATAACATGCATAACTTGAATCCTGAGATAACGTCCATTGTTGTTGAGTTAGACTTGTGAGATAATTTTGTGAAATGAGCTTATGATGCCATTGTTGATAATGTGAACGTGTTTATGATGTTCTGATTGTTAAAGTTTAAACTATATTACATGGAATTATCTATGGAATCTCTTATGCGAAATGTTGAGATAAATGCGTATCATGAGATGTTGTTGGAAATTATGAAACTAATTGCTTGTGAAGTAACAACTCAAATGATGAGTTGTTTTAAGCTATGATGACTAAGGGTAATTGAAATAGTTGAACTATTTTAGATTGTGAGTACTACATTATGTGTTAATGATGACTCAAATATTGAAAGACAATGAAATGATTAATTAGTTGTTGATGAGTAATATATGTGATCTTCAAAAACATTTGATATTAATACCAAGATGACACTTATATTGAGATGTGATTGATATTGAGACTGTGATTATATTGAGACATTAATGATATTGACATCATTATGATATTGACACTGTGATGAAACTGATATTATGTATATTGCATTCACTATTATTTGTGCATTGATACTTGTGATGGCTATAATAGAGAGATGAGTAAGGTAAGATGTGGATTGGTGGATAAGATCTCTTCCGATCGATAATTACCTGAGGTTCTGCCTGCAAGCCAAGGTAATATGCTAGCTAATATTATATCCAAGGTCATTTTCAGATGGGTGAGCATTGGCTGAGGTCGTTGATGACAATGTTCACAGTTTCATGGTGCTTGTTGGCCCCCATGGGTTATGGTATGATGTTATCAATGCATGTGTATCGTCTGACAGACATGCATTATATTATTTACATCTCATGGCATCTACATCATCTCATATCATTCCTTCTTTTATATTATTATATTTTTTGCTTATGATATTGGATATCTATTGTACCATTTGACTCTGTATATTCAGTTGGATATTTTGAGATATGATGCTATGTGATGAGTAAATATATTTATGTGATTTGTAGATTGTATTGTGCGTAGACTTTATTGAGTGCAGGTGTGTAGTTGGACGGTATGTGGTTGAGAGAGTAGGAGTACTTGCGTTCTTCATTGCTTTACTTTAGGTTATTTTCCATTTGCTGAGTACCATGTTGTTTGGTTCTCACCCTTTGCTATATTTTGTAGGTTGTGAGCATGATCCCATTTGATAGATCTTCCTAGTTACAGGATCAAACTTTTGGATCCCTTAAGAAGTAGCTGCTCGTCTTTTTGGCAGACCTTCGAGGATTCTGTTTTATGTTATGTTCCATTTGAGGACTAGATATTAGGACGTAAATTATCATTTGAGTATTTTTAGTATTAAAGACTTGTACATGTGATACCAGTTCTTGGATGGTTGTAGTCTTGATTTTCTAATGTTTACCTATCTTATTAGACTATTTTATCTTTGACTTTTGTATGTTAATGGGTTGTTTAGGTTTGGGATGACTCACCTTGGTGGGTTAGGTGAGTGTCATCACCCCTGAATTTCGGGTCATGACAAGATCAGATGCTATGTTCTGACATGATATATTTTGATCGGGTGTCATGTTCGGACACGATAATTTTAAAGAAAAAAATAATAAAATGATTTAATATACTCAATCTCAAAGGACGTATTTCCCAAATGAAGCATGGTGTGGAGGCTTGAGTCCTCATGTATGTTTTTGATATTGTTGACTGATTATATACTTGTTGCTTTCCACCTATTAAATACTATAGTTTATTTCCTACTATTACTTTGTGTATATTGATTTTTATTTTGAGTCGACCGATGATACCTACTCAGTACATATTACCTTGTACTGATCCCTACTTGTATTTTTTTATTTTGTTTTGTAGAGTGCGTGATTATTCCATCGACTTCGACTCGACCTCAGCTCTAGCCAACTGCCGGTATATCAAATTTTAGGGCGAGCTAACATTCTAGCTCGTGTTGGATTCTATCAGTTATGACATGATGTCCTTTGTTTTTGGACATAAACTATTTAAATCATCCATTTTGGTGTTTCTACTATTAGACTTGATATTTGAGATTAGATGTCCTTGATGTGATGACTTTTACATTTTGGGAAACGCTATGTAATAGACTTAGTGCTTTTTGTTATTTCTTATTATATAAATTGAGCTTCCTTATTATTATCGTATTTTATAAGTTGAACAACTATATAGATTGGGACTTGTATCGTTGGTTCGCCCACCTAGGAGGGTAAGTGTGTCTGTTTTGGATTGTGACACGAAGCATGTTTTGAATGATAACAATAAAATTCCATGAATGATAGCATTACAATTTCATGTTTGCGTTGTATCTCACATACTTAGTACATTCAAATGTACTAACACATATGTTTTTCCTGCATAATGTCATCATGTAGGGACCGATGCTCCTTCTCCTCCACCGGCACATGGCTAGCCTCCTTTGTACAAGACTAGTAGCTTTGGTGAGCCATTTCGTTTAGGGACTACACCTCTTTCTTCTTGATATGCTATTTTGATACATTTGTTTATTTAAAGCTGTACTTATGAAGACTTTTACTTTCTATTTTATTTTCATGATTTTTTTACTTGAGGGGGAGCTTTGGGTATGTATTAGCCCCCGTTAAGTCTGTTATGTAGAATGGTATGTTTGGACAACACGATCTATATTTTAAGTTGTTGACTTTCCCCATTTTCCAATGATGTAATATTTCCCATAGTCCCTTTCCCACTTTTAATTTCTGCTTATGTATATGTTCATTTTCCTATGAATGCTTGATGAATGCTAAGAGGCTTGGGTGAGGCGCCTTCGGGTTCCTAATTCTCCATATTATGATTAGGCCCTAGGCTTGAGTCGTGACAACTATAACGATCCTAGGTAGTGCCGCTCTCTTTTTCTATGTAAAAAGATATATTTTTAATCGAAGGCAAGGATGATCTCAACTTAACTTGACTAGATTTACAAAATTTTAAAGTCGGCATCTTATTGTTGATGTGTTTATAATGGCAGAAATGGGTCATTCCAAACTTGGAAGCGATTAAATGCATATCTGTAATAGTACATATAGTTGCATGATTATCATATA
The DNA here is from genome assembly GCA_038996855.1 of Solanum aculeatissimum. Taxonomy (NCBI): domain Eukaryota; kingdom Viridiplantae; phylum Streptophyta; class Magnoliopsida; order Solanales; family Solanaceae; genus Solanum; species Solanum aculeatissimum. The sequence continues at coordinate 16,474 of JBCEWC010011056.1, forward strand.
TCTACTTTTTGTTAGTTACAATCTTTCACTACAACTGTTACAATTTAGATACCAGGTATAAGTTGAGTAGCCATACTGATATGTATACATAAAAAGTTCTCTTATTTTCTTTATCGACTTTGAACCTAACATACTTAGGTTTCTATTATTTCATATGACCACGCACATTAAATCTAAAGGTGTATTTTTAGCATAACAAGTATGAGCATAGGTTGGGTAAGAAAATACATGGCCACGTAAGGAACCCACGAAGCATGAAAGGAATCATGATCAACTTCATGGTCTCAGATATCACTTTAACCTCTATAACACCTCATAAGTGTAAAAGCCTGTGGAAATTGGAAAGTTACAGAATCAAGTGCAAATTTACTGGTGTAGTTTTTCAAAAAAGGGTTGGTACGGCTGTAAAAGAAAACATGGCCCGTGGAAGTCACCTGTGATATAGACTTTAGGAATAATTAAATCATTATTTAATAAAGAAATTACAGGCCGTACAAGGTTTTATGGTGTCACGACCCGGATAGGGGGCCTAGATGTGACATGGCGAATGAGGACCCGAAGACCCTCGATCAAGCCATCATAGC